>JALPVH010000339.1:0-60369 GCA_023242295.1 Diaporthe ilicicola | reverse complement strand
ATACCTATTATATATATTATATATATATAATATATATAATATATATAATATAAATATTTTTAAAAAATATATAAAATACTTTAAAAACTTATACTTAAAGGTATTTTATATATATTTATAGTATAAGAAATTAAAATATTTTTAATATTTAAAGATATTTAAATTAATTATTATCTTATTTATTTATATATAGATATAATATAAAGGTAGTTATAAAAAATATTTATTTAATTCTTTATATAGTAGGGTTAGTTTTATAGGGCTAGTAATAATAAGGTTTTTATATATATACGGGGAAATTTAGCTGTCCGAAATGGTGGGGTATCCGAAATGGTGTCCACCTATGGTATCGGCCATGACGCCCTTGAGATCCCTGAAGCTCGATCGCGTGATGATTTGCATCAATCTCACTCCTATACCCGTGGCCGTCCATCTCTGGGACGTGTTGATAGCCCATGGTTTGTATTCAGAGCCACTCAGCTCCACTGTCTGATTTGATACGGGAACTCCGTCCCTGTGTGGAGGCGTGTCGCGGCCCTTCTCCGATTGCCTATCACGTATGCCGCCACGATGCAGGAAATGAAAGTAATACATCCGAGTCCCACGCCGACGCCAATGCCCGCGCTCGCTTATCTCTAATATACAGACCTCCTCCGCTTACTCGCGGCCGCACCTTATATAAGTACGGCCGTAAGTAAGCCGAGGAGGTCTATAACTAAAACGCGAACTATATAAGAATAAAGGTACGCCTACCCCTTACCTACCCCTCCTAAGCAGGCCGGCCGCCTCCGAACTTTAATTTCTTTCTTAAAAATTTTTTCCAACTTATATAAATACCTCTCTAAGATTTAAAATATAAGATTAACTATTTCCCTATAAACTATATTCTCTTTCTTAAAAAGCTATAAGAGATAGGTTTTTATACCCTTATTCTGTTTTTTAATTAAATATATTATATTCTTTTAAATAAAGAAACTTCGAAATTTAGAAAAGATATTAAGGATTGCTTACTATTTCTCTCTTTCGGTATATCTTTTTTATTAGAATTACTTATTAGGAAGGTGTTATATTAGAGGTTAATCAAATAAGGGTTATTTTTTTTATTATAGGCGTTTATACCCTTATTTTAGATTTTCTGCGTTTTAGTTTCAGATATCCTTTATACGCGTTTAATCTGGCTTAGTAATTACTCTAGCTTAGCTAATTAAACACGTATAAAGGGATATCTGAACGTTTGAGATAAGCGCTCGCACCGATGCTAAGGCCGCCGCCAGAGCTAGCGGGCTCTGAGCTCGAACTGGAGTCTGGGAGGATAGCTTGAGAAGTGCCGGTGCTACTCGCACTTCCGGTCTGTCCATTGCTGTTTGTAGAGTCGGCCGTTGAGGAAGTCGTACTGCTCCACTCCGGGTCCCCGTCTGCTCTCCGGACGACGGGGCCGTAGGCTTCGACATTGAATCCGTTTGTGGCGCCGACTATAAAGGTTGTTATCGTTGAGGAGGTGTTGACGACATCCGGCGAGCCAGATGCTGAGGTGAAGTTGTAATATATGACCCGAGACGTAGCTGTCGGTTGTGTAGGTGGAGGCGAATGCGAACGGGTCCGTTTCTCGGTTGATACCGGTCCTATAAGTGTATCCGCTTTATAATTTCAGCATGCACTTTTCCTCCAAAGGGAATCCTATATGCTCCATCTGGGCACGGAAACCCATTCCCGGCCGAGCGCAGAGGTCACTCATACCATAGGTGGACACCATTTCGGATACCCCACCATTTCGGATAGCCAAATTTCCCCGCACATACGTAAAAACCTCGTTATTACTAGCCCTATAAAACTAACCCTACTATATAAAGAATTTTATAAATATTTTTTATAATTACCTTTATATTATATCTATATATATATAAATAAAACAATAATTTATTTAAATATAGTAAAGTATTAAAAATGTTTTAATTTCCTATACTATAAATATATATCGATTATTTTATTTATTTAAGTTCCCCTATTAAGCTGGAATAATAATAAGTATTTAAAAAGGATAAGGTATAATATATCTTTTAAGATTAATATAATAGGTTTTACTATATAAAACTTTTTATAATAACTTATTAATTTTTTATAAGCTTATTTATAATTAAAAGCCGCTATTCTACGCTAATAGCTATAATATTAAGCTGCGCCTATTTATACTAATGCTTTTAATAAGCTATTAGCCTATTAAGGTTAAAGCTATTATAGGCTATAAGTAATCTAATTTAATATTATTAAGTATTACCGGTATTAATATACGAAAATATTATTACTATATAATTTAAGCCTTTAAGTTACTTAAAATAAGCTATATTAAAAAGCCGCTATCGCCTTAATTAAGGTTTTAGCTCTGCTTTATAAATATATATCTATTATAACCTTATTTTATAAGATTACTTAAAAGTAATTATTTAGCTAAAACCGAGATAACTGTTAATTAAGCTTAAATTAGCACTTATACACGCTTAAAACTTAAGTAAGGTTACTATATTTTATTATTTAAATATATAGATTTAATAGCTTTATAGTTATAAAAATAAACTTTATTTATAATAAGTAAATTTTTATTTAAATAAAAGGTTTTTTTATTAAAGTAAAGGAGTATAAAGATAAAAACTTTTCCTTATTTAAATAAATCGATATATTTATTATTACTTTAAAGATATATAAAGTTTATTTTAAAGAAATAAAAAAGTTTACTACTTATAAAGTAAGGATAAATAATAAGCTAAATAGAAAAAAAGAGGTTAATTATTTAATATACTTTTTAAAAAGATTTACCTTTTATTTAAATAAATTAAAGAGATAAAGCTTAATTATAAAAACGTAATATAATTAAATAAAATATATTAATTTTAAAAGATATATTATACTTTATTATTTTAAGATACTTATTATTATTTTAGCTTAATAGGGGAACTTAAAAAAATAAAATAGCTAATAATTATTATTAATATTATTAATATTAAAACTTTTCTAATGACGTTATAAGGACTCTCCTGCAATATGACATGGACCCTAATGCATATGCAAGGGGCGGTGCAGCCGGACCCAAGCTGCTCGGCACACGTGCTTCTAGAGAGTTGAGACATGGAAAATCCTAGCTTTGAAAGCTTTGCGCCCAGAGACCAGGACCGTACCTGATCCAAACTCAAATTTTGCGAAGAAAAGACCACTCTACCTTGCATTGC
This sequence comes from Diaporthe ilicicola, assembly GCA_023242295.1. Taxonomy (NCBI): domain Eukaryota; kingdom Fungi; phylum Ascomycota; class Sordariomycetes; order Diaporthales; family Diaporthaceae; genus Diaporthe; species Diaporthe ilicicola. The sequence continues at coordinate 57,148 of JALPVH010000339.1, read as the reverse complement.
GCAACCGATGGACACGCGACGCCGGGGACACGATCGATCTCCTTTTCAAGCATGGCGCTAACATTGACGCAAAGTCGAGACGAGGACAGACGCCACTGCAAGTAGCATGCAGTCACGGCAACGAACAAGGCGTACGACAGTTGCTCAAGATGGGCGCAGATGTCAATTGTACAGACTGGGATGGTAATACAGCACTCGATTCTGCATGTAAAGCCTGGCAACCAAGCCCAGCAGTTGTTCGCAGCCAGAGTCGGCCCACCCAGCTCATTGCTTCCGCCCACCCAGTACCTTGGGTAAGCCAAAAGTTGACTATGTTGTTTATAGACTGTTCGCCTACCCAAAATTATATTTCTTACCCAATAGGTCGTGTCACGATATATACGCTATGTGCCTATGGCAGATAGCGGCGTCGCTTTTGTTCGAATAGTGCAGTGGTCCTATTCGTGACAGGTCGGACTTTAATCCCGTACTTCCAAAATCTCTAGCTATTCCGAATAGAGTGGTACTTTATACCGTAATGACGTTTACACCCTCTGGCCTTCCGCACACCCTCTAGCCTTCCAGCGCCTTCCGCGTGCATTCCGCGCCCTTTAGCCTTCCGCGTGCCTTCTAGCCTTTTAGCGGTAGATGGGAAGCCAGAGGGCACATAAAGTTAGAAAGCGCGCGGAAGGCCGAAGCGCAGAAGGCGCCAGAAGGCCGGAAGGCGCCGGCTGCAATTAAAGTATTCTGGAAGGAAATAGGGTTGAAATGGAGTTTTGGTGGACGGAAGGTACTTTTACTGCCGTAGTATCTAGTATAGAAAACCTTATACTAGGTAGATAAAAGTAAAGAGCTGGGTACGCTAACCGAAATGCTGGGTGAGCCGACTCTGGCTGGATATGAGCTTGGGTGGTGCTGTGGCTCGGATACTTGACTCGCCTGCGGTTCGGCGAGCACGAGCAAAATGACGAGCTGCCTGAGCCTCCGTTCTCAGTCATTGTTCAATCATGTTCGTCTATCTGACGGAGATCTAGACGGGCTTCGCATTCGTATAGCGGATCCCGAAGACCCGAACTTGCTTTGAGTGCATTGTGGCAGCTGACGACAGAAGCACAGACGTGAATGTTGTAAAAGCATCTTTGGGATCGCCAAGTACTGGACCGGAAACGAGAATATCACATTTGAAGAAACCATATGGTGAAGCTAGATTTGCAACAATAGTTGAGATTCATGCGCTTCGTACCTAGGCAATTAATTAACCCGTCGAGCTGCAGCTATATAAATGGATATGCTCAATACTAGTACACTCTTGAGATCTTTCAAATAGTACGGAGTACTAGCCTACACGTGATTCAGTATACTATCCGTCGAGTATCATGCGGTTGTCACGGCAACTGATCATGGTTTCGGTATCGCCAGCGGACCGAATACGAAGTCAAGAACCTTGACAAGTGGATTCAGTCCTCTAGGCCAAGCATGCTGGTAAAGATCACAACGGACTTTGCGTGCGTCCTCCCGTGTCATATGTGAAGCCCCGTCGGAGGCCAAACTTAAAAATGAATCCCCTGAATACGATTACGGGAGTATAACCACCACAATTGGCCAACCCCTGATTTACGTGATATGCACAGCGCATGCATTGATGGGATTGCGGAGGTACAGGATGCACTGCGATAACGTTAAAAATAACCCTACTCCGTACATGTCTGTAATTTTGCCATGTTACGGAATCTCGGCTTAATTCTCGAAATCGAAAACCCGCTTCCGAGGATCCTCAGTGACCAAAGCTTATGAGCTTTACCGCCATATATAAAAGAACGAGCGCCAGGTAGTCCACTCATATGAGGCTGCCTTGTGTGCATATTCTACAGAGCAGTGCAATACCCCGCCCTCTATCTCCCTACTATCATTCTCCTTAACACAATCTGATATTGTCAAAACTCAGACAACCATTTTCCAAACAGCAACACAAAATGTCTCCGGCTTCGATTCACGAGACTCATGATGTCATGGCCGACATTAACTATTGGCCCCCAGAAGGCGAGGGTGAGGAATTGATCGAAGGGAAAACCAAGGCGCGGTACCTAGGAGTCGGAGACGAGTACACACGCAAGATGAAAATCATAGACATCCGAGGTCGCGAGGACGAATTCACATGGCAGAAAAATGGCTTTCAAGTCGTGACCCTTCCCAAACGGGAGCGCCACGAGTTCGAGAAGGAGTGGATCGAGAAGGATTATTTCTCAGAGGTATCGGAAATTCTCAAGGACGCGTGAGTGTAGCCTCAACACAGTCAGGTGTCTGGTCTCGAAGCAGGTTGACTTGAACATTGACTGACAAACCTGTGTTGCGCAATAGCACTGGTGCGAAGCACGTCTTTTTCATATCCTACGTGTGTCGGTCAGCACCAGACACCACAAACGAGACCCAGCCGGACTTGGAGAACGCCGCCGCCAACGGGCCCTCGGCCAACGCCCACGCCGACTTCTGCATGAACGACGACTACATGTCGACCCTGCGGGGGCTCTCCGTCAGCAAGATGAGCCCCGAGGACAGGGAGGTCGTGCTCGGCGCGCGGAGGTGGGGCGTGTTCAACACCTGGAAGCCCGTCAAGACGGTCCTCCGCGACCCCCTCGCCATGCTTGACTGCCAGACCGTGCAGGCGGGCGACATGCGGCTGAAGAAGCGCGAGATGGCGCCGGGCACATTCATTGCTTCGACGTACTTCACGCATCCTCAAAAGGAGGACACGCACCAGTGGTGTTACCTTTATGAGCAGACGCCTGAGGAGATGTGGATCTTCCGGGGTTATGATTCGGACGCTTCGAGGTATCGGTTCCCCGCGGGGCACACGGCCATCAGAGCTCCGGAGACGGGGCTGGACAAGATCCCGGCGAGAGAGAGCATTGAGGCTCGTGCCATCGTGGTGTGGGAGTGAGTAAATGGAACAGGACTTCAACCTTCAACCTAAATTCCAAGAAATCATCAAATCTGCACTTTGAAGGATACAATTGAACTCGATGTTCGATGAATTGGATAAAATAGAAGATTGTCAACACATCATGGGAAAATCAGACCTTCATTGACCATATTTGCTTGTCTAATTCTAAATATCGTTACCAGATTACTCCTCTCGCCGTCTAAGCCGTGCCATCGGAAGACTGCCAAGCTGGGATGACCACGCCGCAAAAAGAATTATGCCAAACTTGATACCAAGCCTGAGCCAAACATGATGCATGCCTTTGTGAGGTCTATTTCACCATCTACGGCTTCCTCAGCCCTTTCCCGAGAAGTTCCACACCAACCTCATCAACCAGGCCCACGCCCTCGAACGTACTCTTCTTGCCTTTCACAGTATCATCCGCTGCCATAACCCTCAACAAATCCACCAACTCTCCATCCAGTGGCGCCAGGTAAGCCAGAAAGCCAAGAGCAAGCAGCATCCCCTGCAACGCTTCGGCGGACTCGCCCTCTTGAGCAATGGCCTCGAGCAGGGACGCAGCCAGCTCGATCTGATCAGCCTCGGGAAGCACATCGCCCTGACTGGTGCGCCGCTTCTTGTTGTTGGCTAGCGCGACGTTGAACAGCAGCGAGGCCGCGGCGACGCGGACATTGCTGTGGTTGTCGTCCAGGAAGCTGGCTGATATCAGGCCCGTGACTGCCGAGCGCAGGCCCTCGTGCGTGAGGATCTGGTCCGGGTAGAGAGGTGTTGTGAAGAGATTGCAGGCCATCTGCAATGTGACGAGCCTAAGCGCATATGGGCAATCCTTCAGGCCGTTGACGTAGGAGAGGAGGGATATGACCGTGGCGTGGTCTTTCTCTTCAGCAAAGAATCCACTCAAACGGGGGTCAACGAGTCCACAGCGGAGGAGATCGATGACTGTAAACATCAGCTCGGAGGGCAGGGTGCTTGTCGACGTCTGTAGGAAAGCTGTGAGAGATGGCATGTCGGGAAGCGGATCGTTCGCAGGACCTTCTTTGCCGCGGGCCTCTATGAAATGCGAGATGGCCTTGACAGCTTCGTGATTTGCTGCGTTTCCCATCTTTGCAAGTAGCTTTTGCAATGGCGGGACCTTGGTGAAGAGGACGGGCTTCGCTTGCGGGTTTTGTAAGCTCGGCAGCCTCAGTGAAGCATGTGGGTGGACAGGGTGTGCCATCTGGACAAGCAGCTGAACGTTCCCACGCAGTGCTGCCTGGTCAGCTCCAGACCATCTATTTTCTTCCTTGCCGTGGAGGAAGGTCATAAAAGTGGGAGTGGCTCGGACGGAGTACCGACTGCCAACGTCGAATGCTTGCGAGATGTCCACCTTGACCAGGACTGCCTTGTCCCCGACTTCGGCCGCGAGCTCGTCATACAAGGGGTATAGCATCTTGCATGGGGCACACGTTGCGGATGTGAAGAACACAACGGCACAAGACTTTTGCGCGTTCGCGAGGAGAGATTCAAGCTCTTGGGAGCTGGCGGCCGTGTGAACCTTTGCGTGTTGCTGCTGAACCTGGGGCTGAACCCGAGGCTGGGCAGGCCCTGACGTTGCTTGGCCGTTCTGGATGCCCCAGATTCCTTCTCTGCTTTGCCTACCCGCCTCAACCTGCTGATTCAGGGCGGGCATGAGCATCCTTCCCATGGGTGATTGAAGCACAGCATCGGGCATGTGCAGGATGTGGTCTGGAATTCCCTTGCCCAAGAGAAAGGTTGCAAAGTCATTTGAGAAGTTGTTGCAGTTATGCTTCCACAAGTCGTATGCCTTTGGTGGTGTCAGCTTATGGCTGCTGCATTTGAGCCAAGTCATGACATGAGGATACTCACTTGAACGGTATAAATCTCTCTCAATGATTCCAGATACTGCTGGATGACCTCCAGGGGTAGCTCTGTCTTGCCCAAGGGTAGGCGCTGCATCGGACGGCCAAGATGAGAGGATCCAGGGGTGATGGCTACGACGTTGCCATCGTAGACGTACTCAAGACCATCAAGTTCGATGGATGTGTGGTAGATTGCATCAAGCTGGAAGCCGAGCATTCCCATGGACATCTGCCGCGCAAGACCTTGAGATAGGTCATACACTAGCAGGTGTACGTCCATGATTGTGGGTGAGCGAGAAGAGAACAGGAGACAGTGAGAGAACTGGACTGATGCAGATGCAGATGCGACAGATGTGAGGACAATGGGCCGGAGCACACAGACACGAAACAGGGGACCGAGAACAGAGGATAGGAGATGAGACTGTCAAAAAGAAGACCGATGAGGAAGAATACTTGCCTCTTCACCTTGATTGAAGTGGAATGAGGTTCAATACAATAAGAATGCCAGGTCGAAGCGCACGTGTGATATGGCCTAGGAAGTTGAGGCAACAGCAAGACGCGACGTTTAGGCCGTCAATGGAGGTCATCATCCACCATAACCCCCGGGGCCCTCACCAATCATCGAACCTCGGCGAAGTCGACAGACCGGCCTGGAGACGGGACGGACGGTACGGTCAAGAAGTGTGGCTGAAGACCTCCGTTCCGTGCCAGACAAACGCCACACTCCTCTCACAGCCGGTACCGCCACTTCCCAGTTCATCCTCCTTAAAGTAGCATGGACCAGGCAGGGGGCTGCCAAGATTAGAGCCAGCGAGCCAGGCTAGCGGTTGGGGGTCCTTCTCCACCCAACGGCAGGGGCAAGGGACAGACCAGGGACCAACCAGTGACGCCTGCCAGAACACAGAACAGAACAGACTGCCGTGCTGTGCTGCTGTACGTACGTGTACGCAGGAGATAGAGTGCCGTTCCTGGCACATGGAAATTGACACTGAAATTCTGCATCAGCAATTCAACACCATCCTGCCATCGTTGTCCTTCCCCCCTGTTTTTCCTTTTCCTTTTCTAGTCCACTCGACACGACACATTTCGACAGACCCGACCATCCATCACTCCGCGACCTTCTGGCCGTTCTGCGTCGACTGTCATCTCCTTTTCTTGCGCTCTGGTTTGTCCATTGTTGCCTGTGGGATTGAACCAGTCTTGTCTCGTGCCAGCCACTCCACCGCGAACAGACATTTGTCCTCGCTTTTTCTCTCCTCGATACGCTGCGCTACGCCACGCGGTGATCCCTTCTTGTCTCTCGCTTCCCCTATCTATTCGCTTAGGGCTTATCGCGTTTAATGGAGGCCGTGGCTTGTGCTTGTGTCCACGAACTGCCTTAGCTACCACATAGTCTAAGACGAGGCCGGCACAGTCGCTCGCTCTTTGCTAGTTGCCGTCGACAGTCGATTCTCCAACCTCGACTCGAATCGGCCCAGCTCGACGAATCGACTCGACCCGACCCGACTCGCTGGCCCTTCCAGCAGTCAAGATCTCAGCGGCACAGAGGACCAACGCCCACATGCGGCGTACCTCCGTCTCTCTGCCCAAACACAAACAAGCCCTTGCCCACGATCCCCACGAGAAGCCGGCTCGCTACCAACCGCGCAAAGTCGGCATCCTGGAGAAGTTCAAAGACGACATGATGTCCCAGGCGCAGAAGACGCGCTGGCTCAAGACTGGCGCACTAGTCTTCTTCGTCCTGGTCGGGCTCTACTACCTCGCCCCCTCAGGCGTCGATATCTACCGTGGCTCCTCGGAATCTGTGTCCTCAGGCGGCGGCGGCCAAGTCCCCTCCGATTCAAGCTATGGCACCACCCACTGCACAAAGTCCTTTTCCAAGGACAAGCCCATCGTACAATATGTCAACATGATCGACGCCGGCAGCACTGGCTCGCGCATCCACGTCTACAAGTTTAACAACTGCGGTCCCACCCCCTTCCTCGAGAACGAGGTCTTCAAGATGACCAAGAAGGTCGATGGCAAGAGCAGCGGCCTTAGCGCATATCCCGACGACCCCCAAGCCGCTGCCGATAGTCTGAACATCCTCATGGATGAGGCCATGGCAACCGTGCCAGATAAGCTTAAGGGGTGTTCCCCTGTTGCCGTCAAGGCCACCGCGGGTCTGCGTCTTCTGGGGGCTGAGAAGTCGCAGAAGATTCTGGACGCCGTGCGCACCCATCTCGAGACCAAGTACCCTTTCCCAGTTGTGTCAGCCGACAACGAAGGTGTCGCGATCATGGATGGAAAGGACGAGGGCGTCTACGCGTGGATCACGACCAACTATCTACTCGGCAACATCGGCGGCCCGGATGAGAGCAACACTGCAGCTGTTTTCGACTTGGGCGGTGGTTCTACACAGATTGTCTTTGAACCCAACTTCAAGGGCGTGACGGACGGTGGCATGCCGAGCAAGATGGCCGAGGGCGACCACAAGTACGACCTGGATTTTGGCGGGCGCCACTTCACCTTGTACCAGCACTCCCATCTGGGCTACGGCCTGATGAGCGCACGCGAGGCCATCTACGCGGAGCTCATCAACCAGGTCCACGAGGCGCACAGCAACAACCCAGACAAGTCATGGACGTCACAGCCCATCGTCAACCCCTGCCTTGCATCGGGCACCTCCAAGGTGGTCACGGTCAAGCTGGGCGACACGCACCCGCTCGGCGCAACGCGCGAGTTCAATTTCACCGGCCCCTCGTCCGGCGGCGCGCCCGCGCAGTGCCGCAGCCTGGCCGAGAAGATCCTCAAGAAGGAGGCCGAGTGCAAGCTGGCGCCCTGCTCCTTCAACGGCGTGCACCAGCCGGCCCTGTCCAAGACGTTCACGACCCAGGACGTCTTCTTCCTGTCGTACTTTTACGACCGCACGCAGCCCCTCGGCATGCCTGACAGCTTCACGCTGCGCGAGATGTCGGACCTGGCGGCGCGGGTGTGCGGCGGCGCGGGGGACGGCAGCTGGGACGTGTTTGCCAGCGTGGGCGGCGCGCTCGAGGAGCTCGCCGACCGCCCGGAGCACTGTCTCGACCTCAACTTTATGGTTGCGCTCGCGCACGCCGGCTATGAGATGCCCATCGACCGCGAGGTGAGGATCGCGAAGAAAATTAATGATAATGAGCTGGGTTGGTGTTTGGGTGCCAGGTAAGTTCTTCCCCCAACTGTGTTCTCCTATACTGGAGGCCCCTTGGTTTTCTCATCTGACGATGCAAATACTGACTTCTCTACACCCAGTCTCCCGCTCCTGTCCCAAAACTCGGGCTGGCAGTGCAGAGTCACTGAGATCCACTAGGGAGGGATACCAGAGTTGTAGAAAATTTGCAATGTATGCGTTAGCGGCTCTGCCCTTTTATATGTGTCTTCTCTCTGTTAGACAATCACATACCGAATTATATGACACGAACAATGTCATTCAGGGGGAGGGGGCCTCGTGCTGAATACCAAAAGTCAGCTCTGCGGCTCGTATCAAGCGTGCCCGCGTATGTAGGTGGGCGCTTATGTGCCGGATGGACAAGGCTTAACCATCTGTTCATGAGCAAGGAATGAATATAAATCTTATCAAACTCCAGAATGTGCTTTGGTGCAAAATGTAAATGTAGCAGCACAAGTTGAGGAATAGAGTCGGGACTGGGACTGAATTGTTCCTAGTTCTCCATTGGAATGAATAGCAGCACATATGGGTATCTCTTAAACACGCAACGCAGGCTCGTATGATCAAATCACCACCCAGCAAGTCAGCCGGTCATCCAAGTAGCAAAACAACCAGCCGGACGACCGACCGGCCATACCTATATACAATGTAGTTCAACCCCCCCTTATACAGGCGCACTGACAACCGCCAAAACCTCCTCGACAACATCCTCAGGCCCCCAGTCCTTGAGCAACCTCTCAATGGCGCCCAGCTCGCTGCCCCACTGCATACTCCTCTCCTTGGCAGGCTCGACCATCTCGATGCGGTGCAGATACACCTTGCGGGCGGCGACGCCTACCAGCGCTGGCGTGACAAAGTCCAGCCCGTGCAGGGGCGCGAGCGTCCGGACCAGCTGGTCGAGGTGCCGCGTCGCCTGCGGGGTGATGCCGCCCGAGACAGCGCGGTGCATGCGCAGGAAGGAGATGATGTTCATCTGGTAGCGGAGCACGTCGATGTCGATGGCGGTGCGCAGCGACAGCTGGCGGAGGTGGGAGATGTCGGCGGCGGAGAGTGCAGGCGGCTTGTTGTTGCCATCGGCGGTGGTGGGTTGGATTGCGAGCGGAGGCTTCGGGCTGTTGCGATACAGGAGGTCGTTGGTGCTGCCGCGGCTGCGTCGTTTGACCACGCTCGCCGTACTGGCGATGCTCGCCTGGTCATCGCCCCTGCCATCGTCGGTATATGATATACTAGAAGATTCTTCGTCGTCTCCATCTAGATGGGCGAAGCCTTCCTCGTCCGGATCGACCCAGTGCGCCACGTAGAAGAAGTCGTTTAGGTGCTGCGTGACCCTGGCCTCTCCCCCACTGTCTGCTCCTAGGACGGCCACCAGCATGAAGGTTTTGGGTGCTGTCTGGACCGAGGTCCTGGTAAAGATGCGTTTTGTCCGCAGAAGCTCGAGAGCTTGTATCTGCACGGCCTTGGGGGCCTTGTCGAGGTTCTTGGCCAGGATGATATTGGCTATCTGACTATGCGATGGCCCCGGCGTCTGGGGAGTCAGGGGAGTCAGGGGAGTCAGGGGTGCAATGGCTGGTTGGCCAAGGCGGCCCGAAGAAGCGTGTGTGAAGGAGACGTGGGCGGCTGGAAAGTAGCTATCGTGCGTAGGAGCACTTCGTGTCAGGAAGGGCGAGTGTGAGCGGGTGGCGGTGGGACTGCTGGAGGCGTGAGGTTGGAGCAGCAGGGAGCTGGCAAAGTCGTCGAGGGTGGTGTTGGGGGAGCACTCGACGACGGCAGACTTGAGCCCGAAGGTGCGGTCCGTGATCAGCTGCAGCTCGGTGACGAGGTCATGGAGGCAGTCGGCCGGGGTGCTGACAAGGCAGTGCTCATTGCTAATGAGCGACAGCAGGCAGGCCAGCTCGACGTCGCTGAGGGCGTGCACCTTTGCGAGGACATGGTCGTCTGCCATTTGTCTCTACCTGCCTCTCTCACTCTCTACCTGCACTCACTTACAGCCAACGATCATAATAAGGCTGGAGCGCATTGGCCACCTTTACCGAGGTAGTGGTGTTGGTGGTGACGGTGGCTGGTTGGTGATACATGGGATAGGAGGATGATGATGGATGATGCTACAGCACCACAAAATACAACGCCCAAGGTTGGATGGGATGAGATCAGATCCGGGCCCCTGCAACAATGACGATCGGGACATGAGGCAAGAACAAAGACACGGCAGGCACCGCACGTGCTCCTTGCTGCTACTGCTGCAGCTCCTGTTATCATGCGCCTCCACCTCTGGCCTACAGTAGGCAATCGTCCATCGCCTATCTACACCGCAGTAGGGGAACACTGTACTCTGTAGTACGCGCTGGCTGGTCTGCCCCGTCTGTCGCCATCCACCAGCGGCTGCTCGCTTGCATCGCCTGCATTAGACTGACGACCAGTTCCCCATCCTCCATCTTTAACACGGTGCTTTCTTTTTCTTTTCTTCTGTCTGCTCAACCCAACGTAACACACATCTCCCCAACATCTGGTCTTGTTGACTCTCTACCTTCGAACCGTCTCCCTGCTCTTCCATCTCTCTGACTCCGATTCGAATCCCACTCCGCAGTCGCTTCGGTCAGTGCGCGCTTAAGTGCGTGTCGAGCGTCATCCACTCCCCCATAGTCTACGTCTTCCTCCCAAAACAACAACACAGTCCAGCCGCCCACGATGAGCTCCAGAAAGAAGGTCCTCTTGAAGGTACTGTCGCCAACAGTGGAACACTCTGATTCTAGACTTGCCGTTCCTAACTCGCTTTTCTGTCCAGGTCATTATCCTTGGGGATAGCGGTGTCGGCAAGACGAGTCTGATGAACCAATATGTACGACTCTTCCTATCTGCACAGCACCTCTGCGCTGCAGCCCGATGACCTGCACGATTGCGGGCGATGGTCTTAGCGCTGGTGGAACAGTGGCACTGACAAAAACGGTCCCCAACAGGTCAACAAGAAGTTCAGCGCAAGCTACAAGGCAACGATCGGTGCCGATTTCCTTACGAGGGAGGTGCTTGTCGATGACCGACAAGTGACCATGCAGGTGCGCCAATATACCCTCTTCTCTTCCCTGCCTTCAATCTGTATTTGTGCACTACACAGGTTGGGAAGATATTAACGATAGGTAACACAGCTCTGGGACACCGCCGGTCAAGAGCGCTTTCAGTCGCTGGGCGTGGCATTCTACCGCGGCGCCGACTGCTGCGTGCTCGTCTTCGACGTCAACAACTCCAAATCCTTCGATGCCCTCGACTCATGGCGCGACGAGTTCCTCATCCAGGCCTCGCCCCGTGATCCGGACTCGTTCCCCTTTGTCGTGCTGGGCAACAAGATCGATGTGGAGGAGAGCAAGCGTGTCATCTCCACCAAGCGCGCCATGACCTTCTGCCAGTCTAAGGGCGGCATACCGTACTTTGAGACCTCGGCCAAGGAGGCCATCAACGTCGAGCAGGCTTTCGAGGTCATTGCCCGCAACGCTCTGCAGCAGGAGGAGAGCGAGGAGTTCAGCGGGGACTTTAGCCAGGACCCAATCAACATCCATCTCGAGAACGATAGGGATGGCTGCTCGTGTTGATCTGATGACGTGTTACTTCGTTGACTGATTTATTTGGCCAAGAGTTGCGGTTTAGCCAAGCAGGGGGGGGGGGAGACAGGCGGGCTGCTTTGCAACCAACATGCATAGGCTGTGATGGGGACTACGGGACCACATTATGATGCATGTTGTACAACACTGGGGCATTCTCGCCAAGCTTTGCATTCATCACCGAATCTCATATGACTGGCATGGAGAAGGAAGGGATTGAGTAAAGAGGTCGCGGGACTCGCAACACATCGTACATCACTACCGTTAGATGGACATGACACAGGAGGCGCTGCATGTACTGGCCTGCCCTGAGATGGGACGACATGAAATGGACTGATGGACTGATGAGTGAGGGGCCAGTATTGAGTACTTTATCTATAGGATGCTGGGGGAAACGGAGCATGTGAGTCGATTCGTGGGGGAGTTTTGCTGGCGAAATACATATCTATATACACGTTACCCAGGTGAGGTGCTTCAAGACTGTGTTGCTGCAGTTCTACTGTGCAGATAAATCAATTGGTGGTGGCATGACGTCTCCTAACCAGTCAACTCGTTGGTGCAACACTTGCTTGTGATGGACCAGTGCATTGAGCTGCCCCGAGCAAGTAACTGACCCAGACTAGACCATACCATGTGTGTCCCCAAAGAGTCTCAGCTTTCTCTCCAGTAGAACCATTCCGGCAGTGGCCCAGGGGCTTGAGACAGGGGGCCCCCACCCTGGGGGACAATCGATAAGGCAACAAGCGGCTGCGCCGTTCCTGATGGCACATTTGTCCGTCGTCTGCCGTCACCGACTGACTGGTTGTTTCGCCAACCCAAACGTTCTCTGTTCTTTTGGCTGGTGTTCTCGTTGCTTGCCATCTTCAGTTGCACATTCTTTCGTTGCGCATTATAGCGTTTTCTTTTAGAATATATTGATTCTTTCTCTTTTGGAAAAGAGACACACAGACTGAACTAACCCAACCGTCGCTCAGCGTCCATCCTATACTGCAGCTCGAACCGCGAACAATCTGGACGAACAATGGGATGAGCACCTTTCTCTACGCCGGCCGAACACCCGACCTCAAAGCCAACCCTCGGGTGTAGACACCTTTCTTTCTGACCTCGCTCCCGTCGAGGACATAGACGAACCATGGCGCCACTCGAGCCCCTAGCCGCAACATCCGAACTGGGCCCCGAGCCCGAAGAAATGCGCCGCCGATCGCTCTCCTCGGGCCCGCTCAGCTCCTCTATCACATCACTGCGGGCATCAGGCGCAACAGGCACACGGAGTGCAGCAGCAGGAGGAGGAGGGGCAGGAGGGCTCCTGGCGAGCCTGGGCCTGGGAGGCTTCGCCCGCCGGACCCTCGGCATAAGTCTGCTCCTCGTCACCGTCTTCCTGTGGACCGCGTCCAACTTCCTGGCCAGCTACATCTTCTCAGACCACACCTACGACAAGCCGTTCTTTGTAGTGTACATCAACACCTCCGTCTTCGCCATCAGCCTGGTCCCGCTGTTTGTGCGCTACTATATGCGCCATGGCATGCAGGGAGTCAGGGCCGAGCTGGTGGAGCTCTGGGTGAATGAGAAGGGCAAGGAGTACAAGCAGGGCGGGGGGAACAAGAGGGCGAGAGGGGACTCGTTGCTTGGGCGGCCCACGGTGCTCAAGACATCCGATGACGAGGAGCACGGGCTACTCAGTGGCGGGGCAGACGAGGACGAAGACGAGGACGACCTGGACCGTGACGAAGAAGCGCGCAGCAGCACGGGCGACAGCACCACGAGCGCAATGCACATCCAGGACGCGCCGGGCCTCGAGAAGCCCCCCGCCGACAAGCTGTCCCTCCGCGAGACGGGCCTCCTGAGCCTCGAGTTCTGCATGCTGTGGTTCTGCGCAAACTACTTCGCGTCGGCGTGCCTCGAGTACACGTCGGTGGGGTCGGTGACGATCCTGACGTCGACGTCGTCGGTGTGGACGCTCATCTTCTGCGCGGCGATGCGCGTCGAGTCCTTCAGCGCGCGCAAGCTCGCCGGCGTGCTGGCGTCCCTGGCGGGCGTCGTGCTCATCTCGAGCGTCGACCTCTCGGGCAAGAGCGACGAGGACCGCGGCAGTTTCCCCCACAAGAGCCAGGCCAGCATCGCCGTCGGCGACGGCATGGCCTTCTTCAGCGCCATCGTCTATGGGCTCTATGTGACCGTCATGAAGCGCCGCGTCGGCGACGAGGACAAGGTCAACATGCCGCTCTTTTTTGGCCTCGTCGGCCTGCTGAACCTCGTCATCCTGTGGCCTGGCTTCTTCATCCTGCACTGGACCGGAATCGAGCCCTTTGAGTGGCCGCCTACGGGTAAGGTGTGGGCTATTATTATTGTGAGTCTTTCCTCCTACAACAGCTGTGTGTGTCAAGGTAAGGTGCTAATCTGTGTCACAGCTTAATTCCCTCTCTTCCTTCGTCAGCGATATGTCCTGGGCCTTCGCCATGCTGCTCACGTCCCCGCTGGTCGTCACTGTAGGTCTCTCGCTCACAATCCCGCTCTCGCTCATCGGCGAGATGATCCAGTACGCCCAATACTCGAGCTGGATCTACTGGGTCGGCGCGGGCATTGTGCTGGTCTCGTTCCTATTTATCAATCACGAGAGCGCCGGGGAGGGAGAGAAGGACAGACAGACCGCGTCATGATGCCCAATCTTTCTTTTTATATCTTCGCGTTGCATGTGTGTAAATAGCTTTTGTATGGCGTTGAACAGGCTGTTTGGTTTTCTCTTGGACATGTTGTAATCCCAAATTTGGAGGGATCTGGTGCCGAGTAGAAAGACGGAATATAGGGGTTTCTCTAGTATATAGATACACAGATCTTCTGTCAGTTGACTGAATAATCCACCATGCCCATCCACCAGGCTGCCATACTACGATGAGGCGCCAGTGACTGAGTTTGACGCTGGTCTTTTCGCAAGAATCTTCTGCTCTACTCCCTGGTTTACTTTCGAACTGTACGATCTGCCTTGGCATCGATATCACGAACAGGATCGCCACGGCGCTATCAACTACATAAGTACCTCCAAGGCCGATGTACGGCGGCATTTCAAGACCTGGTGTGCAGGCCGCAGCGAAGAGCGTGACGACGGCCCCGGCGCCACCAGTGCCAGGGGCGAAAAGGCTGCCGCGCTTCAAGCATTGCCCCTACGTGGACCGCAGGTGCCTTGACACCCTGGGCAAGATGCCGGCCAACTAACTCGAACTCCAGCGGACAAAACTCGACTCCAACGTGGCGGTTGTCGCGGTAATTTGACGGCGCCTTCGACGAGAAGACGCCTAGATCAGATCAGATCAGGGCTTGCACCCCGAGGTCGAGGGCTGTACGGAGTGGCATGTGGGCTGGCGGTATGAGGATATTGAGATGGTCGTCTCCACGTACAGCGAGTCTCATGGATATTTGCTGAGCTACCGGTACATGGCTGCCGCTCATTTCGCCCAGCGGGTTTGGCTCTATGCCTACCTAAGCAATTACATGTCCGCTAGTTGGTATGTGGGCGTCTGCTTCCCGAGGATCTCTCTTCTACTCGTGAACCGATTTGTGTTTGTCACCGCTTGTGAATTCCTAACCTATCTCAGTAATCTCAAATAAACCACGACCTCTTCGAGCTCAGTGTCAAGTGTACCGATATTCAGCGTCCCAGCCAGATTCCCAACGAAATCTCCTTTACTCCCGAGGCGAGGTTCGAGACCGTCCCCCAGATTCGCGATTTGCTCCGTAAGATTTGACACGCTGGGTTGGATTGTTAATTGTAGGGGCTCGGCTGCAGTAAGCCGGAGGCGGGTCAGAAATGTTCACGGCTTGGGCTGCCACCGCCTGATCGTCTTGTTGGTATTTGATTTCGGAGAGACGCCAGACTCGTACCTTTTCCTCGTCTATGAAACGCCTCTTGACGTATTGCACAGACTTCCCGTACTCAGGGCTCTCCGCGGTGACCTGGATGTCTTGGAGGCTCATGCCAACTTCGATGACAATTTTGATTTTTTTCACGAGGCTCGAGGAAGAGAGCAAGCTTTGAACATCCAGCTCGCCAATCAAGAGGTTGTTGATAGACAAATCCGAATGACCCTCGTAGATGTAGATCATGGGCTTGGAAGGTGAGATGCCCAGCTGTCGGATGGGAAACGTCCATGACCATTTTCCGGGTATTGCCGCGCAATAATATGCCACCTTATCGGTCTTTTGCTTTTCCAAGGCCGATATTGTGCGATCATTGACCAATGGCCCCAGACTGCCCAGTATTTTACTGGCAACCGTTTTGGCACGAACCGGTCCGATTTGGATTGAAGCCGGCAAACAGCCTGAAATGTCGAGGTTGCCCAGACTTCCAGAGTGCACCGAACCAGTTAACATAGCAGCATACATGGCCGATCCGCTCACTTCACTCACGTCCGCCTTTGAACTGAGAGACACTGGCGTATGTCCAAAGTAATCCTTCCAAAACTTCAGAGAGTAGGGGATTTTGGAGCACCCGCCCACCATGACAACCTTTGAGATGTCTGACTTTCGTATCCCAGCGTTGCATATCAAATAGCTCATCCTATTGTGATCGATGCAGTTGAGAGATTCTTGTTTAAGATCGTTTTCAAAATCCTCGCGCGTAATTGTGGCAGTGTAGCCATACTTCCCGCCCCGAGTATTGATTCTGACTGGAACGGATCGAGTTAGGGTCAGCTCTAGCATTGCAGCTTCGCTAGCTGCTTGAGCAAGGCGATAAAGCTGCGGGGCATCTCTATGGTTGACATGGTACTGGGCATGGATCTGGTTGTAGAGACGCGCTGTGATGTATCGGGCAAGATGATCTCCGCCCTGCCAACGTCCGCCATCCTGAGCCAGAATTTGGACGGCGCCGTGACTGAACAATGCCACGCCAATATTGAAAAAGTTGGCGCCGCGGTCGATGATTGCCACGGTTTTGTCTCCGTTGTGTGCACAATGCGGCCCAGGACCATGGCGCTTGTCAGCAGCGTACATGTGAAGCGCAATCGATTCGATGCCCGTGCAAATGCGCAAAACCTCGAGGCCAGCAACTTCGGCTGCGGCTCGCATGTGATGACGCTGTTCAGAATTGAAGTCTACGGGGACGCTGATGACAGCTTGGCCCACAGTTTCGGAAAGGTAGGCCTCAGCATTCGTCTTTGCCTTGGCTAGGAGCATGGCAAGAAGTTCCACTGGGGTGAATCGCTGGAAATGTCCCTTGTATTGAGCTTTAACAATGAATCCTCGGTTGTCGGATCGTTTGATCAGATACGGTAGACTTTTGACCTCAGACTCCTCTGCGCGTTGTAGACGACGTTCCATACGAAGGCCATTTGCATTGCTGAGGAAGGGCTTGATCCCATAGATGGTGTTCTTCGAATTTGACTCGGCTTGAGCCTTTGCTGCACAGCCAAAAAGACGGCACGTTTCGCCGAACGCAACATAGGATGGCATCAATTCGTTACCGTCTTCATCAGGAATGATCTCCACCTTTCCCCCTCGAAAGACTGCAACACGCGTGTTGGCCGTGCCGATGTCGATTCCGATGGCAAAGGGCATCCTTAGAGATTTGATTGAAGCCAAGTCTGGAGTCTGTAGACCCTCAACGCGTTCAGTCAACGCCCTCAGTGAAGGAACGAGAGTTTTTTTTTTTAACCGACTGAATGCCTAGTCGAAAGTGATCCGATTGAAACTAGGTTGAGCAGTTTGGAAGTGAAGACTCAGTGGCTATTGGAAGGTCGCGATTCATCAAGGGGGTAGGAAGCATCATGGATCAGGAGGAGTGCGTGTGGTTAAATTGACAGAAAATCTGATCACCAGCTTTCTTGACAGATAACATGACCAATGGCAAGGAGATTACACATTGTGACACAGTCACTGAGAAATCTCCTGTTGTAGAGCTCAGCAACTGGACAAAGCATTCCTACCAGGGGGAGGGGGGGTAAATGAAAGCATCGCGATAGCACTGTAATAGAGTGTGGCAATAATATTGAAATTAAATCAATAGGTTAATATTATTTTTTTTTATATGCCTTACATTATTTACATAAAACGGAAATAATGTGACACCTAATCTATACTGAAATATATTGATATAATGTTAAATTTTGATATAATATTAAGTATTTAATATATACCTAAAAATTAAGTTTTTTTTATATCTTTTTTTAAGGTACCTAATCTAACTACTTATTTCTTTTTTTTTAGCTTGACTATAAGCTTCTTAACTATCTACAGAGCTATAGAAATATCTAAAAATAGCTACAGATTTAGAGATAATAAGGTTTAAACTAGTAGCCTTCTTATTTTTAATATCGCTAATATATGCTGATATCGTATTGGCGCTAATATAGCGCTGATATAGTGTTAGTATTAATATAGTATATGTTTTGATATAATATCGCCCTTTGAAATGATTTTAATCTGATAGTATTCTGATAGCCTTTCCTTAGTATTTTGCTATAATTTTGGAATTTTGATTAAATATTAATTAGTGATTGAATTGCGTGGTCCATTTAGAAACCCCCCCTCCCCCCGGTAGGTTTGTTCTTCGTCCCGAGGTTTGACGGAACGGCTGAAATAGACCAGGTCCCGTAGGACTACATGCCTGTGCCATGCTGCGTGGGACTCCATGCGTTGGGTGTGTCACGTTCTGGGCAACACAAACAGCAAATGCCGATGGCATAGCAAACATGTCCGAGAAATCCAGGCAAGCGTGCTATTCGGTGTCTGGGAGCGGATTTAGCCCCTCTTCCGACACGTGCTCAGCTTGGCGATGTCTTTGTCGATTTATGAAGCAGTCATATACGGCTTCGCACTGATCACAACTGTGAGACAACTTTACGAAAGTTAGCAGTGGGAAGATAGTACAAGGACGGAGAATAGAAAAGAAAAGAAAAAATACCGAAATTCTGTGCTGGATCGTCGGTGGAGTATAAGCTCTCTCGTCACTGACAATAACAAAAGTCCCTGTTTTCCCATGGCCAGATGTCTCCCATATCGCGTCTTCATCTGTACTGAAGAATAGATAAAATCTCGTCTTGTAAATTATCCCACCCTTCCGGAAGCGCTGCAGGCAGGTTTTCTTCAAGGAGAATCTCCCTCTACGCGAACACCGTATCCTATGCCAAGGCTGTATAGCCAAAATTGGTCTCTGGGCACAACGGCGGTAGGCCCACCGCCAGTACAAGCAGCAGGAAGACCAGCACCGGGCCATAATTGAGCTAGAACAGCAGCGGCGCCGAGATTATGGCCCATCTTCGCGGGTACAAATAATCGGGTCCTGGTGTTGTTTCCGCTAAGTTTGGAACGTTTTTGAAAAGTATTAAGAACTTATCTGGGTCCTTCTTATACTATATAACCCCCACCTTTAATACACCCCCACCTTTAATACTAATAACTATATATATAAAATACCTAATTTAATAATAAAGATATATTAATTAATTCTAATATTTTACTTAATTAAATAAAATAATTTTAAAGCTTAAAAGTAATTTAATATCCCGTCACCCGATTTAGCACACACCCTATTTAGCGTACCCCCACCTATATAAATGCTATTATTCCCAACCTTAATTACCTGCTATAATTATTACTAATCCCTCTTCCGTTAATATTAAGGAATTATTAAACTTTTTTTTATTTATAAATACCTTACCGGCGTTAATCTAGGCTTTCCGAATAGCCTTAATATTAGTAAAGACTGCATTTAAGTCGATTTAAACCTTTTTTCTTTTAGCCTTTTTATTAGCCTTAATTTAGGCTTTTAATAACCGGTTTTTTTTTAAGGTTATTATTAACTTAATAGCTTTTTTATTATACCCCTTAAAAATCTTCCGGAATAATAGTTATTATATAGGGCTTAAGTATTTCTGCCGAATATAATCGGTAATTAAACCCCTTATTTCTTAAAATCTTATCGGAATTATAAAAATAGGGTTTAAAGGCTAGGAAAAAGATTAAGGGGTATAGAATTAATTATTAAAGCTATTTCTATTATTAGATTATTATAATTTATATCGGTTTTAATAGTTTTTAAGGATATAAGTACTTCTTAATACCTTAACCTTATTAATTAGCTAAAAACCTAATACCCTTTACCTAAAATAAATATTTACCTTTATAAGTGCCTTTATATAAGCCTTATAATAGTAATAAAGAAACCTTTTTTTTATTATTGCTATTATTGCTATATAAAGCCCTTATTAATAAAAATACTTTCTAAATACCGTTTTAAAAGGGCTAAATATTATAATATTAAGTAGCTAAAGGATATATAACGTATAGGCTAATAAAAAAACTATATATATTTAATATAAGAAGTATTCCTATATAAAGTTAATAGTTATATAGGTGTAATAGCTATCGATTATAAAAAGGCGCTATTTAAAAGGGTTTATAGGGGCAGTTTAAAGAATAAATACCTTTTAAAGCTATTTAATAGCTATTCTCTCCTTTATTTACCCCTTCTTTTAAGCGATAAATTACTAGCCTTTATAATCTTTAAAAGCTATAAAAAACTATTGCTATTATAATATTAGCCCCTTAAAAATAATTAAAGGAAAAAGGGCCTTATTAAAGGCATTAATATATTTTATAAAAAAGGTTTATACCTTTAAATTATAATTCTTTTAGCAAATAGAGCTATTATTTATATAGCTAAAAGTAAGGGTATTTTTAAAATATACTTCTATTAGCCCTTTCTTATTAATATTTTAATAGTTACCCGGCTTAATCGCCTTTATAATAGGTAATTTTAAAAGGTTAAATTAAGGCTTAATATTAGCTTTTAATAATGCCTTTAATCTTTTAGCTTTAATACGCTAATTTCTACAGCTTTTAAGCTAAAGGTAATAAATAAGAAAGGAGGTAAACTATCGGCTTTTAAAAGAAGGGCTGTTAAAGGAGAAAAAGGTTATTCGGCCTATAAACGCCCTTATTTTAAAGCGAGTTAATATTAGCCTTAAAGTACTTTAATTAAGGATAAATAAAACTAATTAGTTCTTCTTAACGTTAAAAAGAAGCCTTTAAGGCTATATAATATTATAATAGCTTTATTTACTAGAAAGGCGATAGTAAAGTATAGTTTCGGGTATATATTACTCTTTAAAAGCTATTTAAACTAATATACCGCTAGTAATTATATTAAGGGCTTCTTTTATTTTAGCTTTTAAATAAAGCTTTATAATAACTAGGTTAATAATAGTATTAAGTTTAGTAAAAAGAAAAGAATCCTTTATAAAAATATTTAAGTTTTTATTAAGGATAGGTATAAATATATTTATATGCGTATATAGATATAGGGTATACTAAATCGGGTATATGCTAAATCGGGTAACGGGACATTAATCTTTATATTTAATTAGCGGCTTATTATTATATTTAAATCTAATAATAACTTTAGCCGGTAAATTATTATTAATATCTTTATTATAATCTTTATTTTTAAAATTTTTTATAATAGGTTCTTTAATAATAAAATTATTTTAAAGCTTAATTTTAACTTTAAAATTTTTAATTAAGCCTTTTTTATTTAATATTTTATATATATTTATAAACATTTTATTAAGGTTTAAAAGAATATACTATTTTTTATATTAATTTATATTTTTTTTTACACCTTTATTTTAAAATTATATTATTTAAAAAAAATATAATTTTAACTTATAATTCTTTAAATTAATTAATAATTTATTTAGCTTTAACTTTTTAATTAAAATTATATATTAATATAACCCTTTTAAATATAAAGTTAAAAGACCTATAATTATATATTTTTTAAATTAAATTTTATTTAACTATATTACGTTTTTATAATTAAGCTTTATCTTTTTAATTTATTTAAATAAAAGGTAAACCTTTTTAAAAAAAAGTATATTAAATTTATAACCTTTTATTTTTTCTTTAACTTATTATTTATTATTACTTTATAAGTAATAAATTTCTTTATTTCTTTAAAATAAATATTATATATTTTTAAAGTAATAATAAATATAGATTATTTATCTTATTTAAATTCCGTCTCTTAGAGCTTAGAATATAGTAAGTAAGGGGGGGGGGGGCTATAGTAGTTAAGGCTATAGCTCCCGCTTCCTCGATAAACCTCGGTTTGCTTTATACTTAAGCTTCCGTAAGTAACTTTATATAGTAAGAAGCATTTGCTATACTGTTAGATACCTTCCGGGAGGCCCTATAGGCATCTAACAGGAAAAAACCCGTAATACGGGGAAAAAACCTTATTAGCTAAGGAGATATAATAACTAACAGTAATAGATATATAATTGCAGGGAATTAGTTAAGGGGTAAATAGTTTTGCCCTTCGGCGTTAAAGGGGCGTACCGAAGGGAGGGCAGGTTAAAAAGGCATTAGCGGGATTTAAACCTATATCCTTTATATTGCTAGTGCAGAAGGGTATCCTAACGCTTGACCAATACACCACGGTACCGTAATAATAAATATATTTATTTATTTAAATAGAAAAGGTTTTTTATTTTTATATTTCTTTATTTTAATAAGAAAACTTTTTATTTAAGTAAAGATTTATTTATTATATTTAAAGTTTATTTTTATAGCTATAAAGCTATTAAATTTATATATTTAAATAATAAAATATAATAGCCTTATTTATTTATTTTAACTATAGCTATAAACTCGCTTAATAAATTTAAAGGTTTTAAATATATATAAATAATAATTTAAGCTTAACTAATAATTATCTTAATTTTAATAGCGCGGTAAGCTAAATAATTACTTTTAAATAATTTTATAAAATAAAGTTATATCGTTTAATTTTATTAAATAAATATATATTTAAATAGAGTTAAAACTTTAATTAAAGTAATAGCGGCTTTTTAATATCGCTTATTTTAAATAACTTAAAAACTTAAGTTATATAGCTATAATACTTTTATATAATGCTTAATAATATTAAATTAAATTGCTTATAGCCTATAATAGCTTTAACTTTAATAGGTTAATAGCTTATTAAAAGTATTAGTATAAATAAATTAAGCGCGGCTTAACGCTATAGTTATTAGCGTAAAATAATAGCTTTTAATTATAAATAAGCTTATAAAAAATTAATAAGTTATTATAAAAAGTTTTATATAGTAAAACTTATTATATTAATTTAAAAAATATATTATACCTTATTAATTATTTTATTTATTTAAGTTTCTTTATTAAGCTAAAATAATAAATATTTAAAAAGAATAAAGTATAATATATCTTTTAAATTAATATAATAAGTTTTACTATATAAAACTTTTTATAATAATTTATTAATTTTCTATAAGCTTATCTATAGTTAAAAAAAGCTATTTTACGCTCGTAGCTATAACGTTAAGCCGCGCTTAATTTATTTACGCTAATACTTTTAATAAGCTATTAGCTTATCGAGATTAAAGTTATTATAAGCTATAAGCTAGTTTAACGCTATTAAGCACTATTAGTATATAAAAGTGCTATTACTATATAATTTAAGTATAAGTTATTTAAAATAAGCGATATTAAAAAGCCGCTATTACTTTAAAGGTTTTAGCTTTATTTAAATATATATTTATCTAGTAAAACCGAGCGATATAACCTTATTTTATAAAATTATTTAAAAGTAATTATTTAGCTTACCGCGCTATTAAAACTAAGATAATTATTAGTTAAGCTTAAACTATTATTTATACGCACTTAAAACCCTTAAATTAAATAAAGCTATTATATTCCATTATTTAAATATATAAATTTAATAGCTTTATTATAAATAGCTATAGAAATAAACTTTAAATATAATAAGTAAATCTTTATTTAAATAAAAAGTTTTTTTATTAAAGTAAAGAAGTGTAAAAATAAGTAACCTTCTTTATTTAAGTAAATAAATATATTTATTATTACCTTAAATATATATAATTTAAAGATTTATTTTAAAAAAATAAAGAAATTTATTACTTATAAGTTAAAAATTAATAATAAGCTAAGGAAAGAATAAAAGGTTATAAGTTTAATATACTTTTTTAAAAAAGTTTACCTTTTATTTAAATAAATAAAGCTTAATTATAGAAATATAATATAGTTAAATAAAATTTAATTTAAAAAATATATAATTATAAGTCTTTTAACCTTATATTTAAAAAGAATATTATACCTTATTGTTTTAAATATTTATTATTATTTTAGCTTAATAGGGGACTTAAATAAATAAAATAGTTAATATATTAATATAATAATATATTAGCGATTAATAAACTTTTTCTTTACTTTTAAAATAATTTTAACTTTAACTTTAATAATATATTTTTCTTTATTTAATTAATATTTTAAATGCTATAATACTTTTTAATAGCTTATTAACTAATTTTTAATATACTTTTAAACGCTAATTATTATTTACTTTATAATAGCTTTTTTAATATTAATTAAATAATATAAATATTTAATTTTTTTTAATAAATATTAAATTAATAATAACGCGCACATTATTAATTTCTTTTTAATAAATACCCTTAAGAATATTAAAATAATTATTATTTATAAGCTATAACTTATAAAAAGTATAAGCTAAAAAGAAATAATAATAAATATTAATAAAAAAGTATTTTATTATAAACTTATTTTATAATTAAAATAAGCTTTCCGAAACTATTATATATAAATATAATAATAACGTATTAATATATAAGTTATATAGCTATTTAAAATTAATAAAATTATTTTAAATTAATTATTATTATAAAAAGTATTTATTTATAATAGAAATGCCTTTTTTAGCTATTTAATAATAATATTATTATTTATATAACTATTAGAATTATAAATATATTATTAAAATATAAAACTTTTAAATTTTTATAAAGATTATTATATTTAAAGCTTCTTTCCTTTAAATATAATCCTTAATATTAAATACTAGCCGCTAATAATAATAACATTAATTAAAATAACTTATACTTTATTATTATTACTTTTTATAAAGGTCTTTTTTATTTTTAAAGTTTTAAAAAAGAATATATTAATTTCTATAAATAAATATAATTAAAATAAATATAAAAATTATAAAATAATAAATAATATTAATTTTAACCCTTTAAAATACCTTTTTTATTTATATTAGCTATTAATTTTAACTTTATTTAGCTAAATCTTTCTTAATAATTAAAATATTAATATATTACCTTTAAAATAAAGTTATTAAAGTAAGGGGCTTTTTATAGTTTATTTATCTTTATATAAATATCTTTATAATACTTTTTAAAGGCTTTTAATTAATATTTATTAAAAGGCTTTATATTACTTTATTTCCTAAAAATAGCTTTAATAATATATTAAATAATTATATTTAAAAAAATATAGCTTAATAGTTTTATTCTTTTAATTTATAAAATAAAGCTATCTTTATTTATATTTAAAAGATATTAAATAAGTTAAATTTATTTTAATTATAATATTTAACTATTTATTTAATAAAAAAAAGTTATTATAAAAATGTTATATTAAATAATAACTTTTTTAAATAAAATATTATTAATTATAATATTTATAATAATATTATTAATATTCTTTTTAATATAAGTTTTTATAATAACTATTAATAGCGATATATAAGGTAAAAGGGTTAATAAAAATAGAAAGAAAAATATTTAGCTTATAAATTTTATTTATTTAAAGCGAGGTTAAAACGTTATAAATTAATTATAATTTATTAAAATTAATTTATTAACTATTTTATTTATTTAAGTTTTTCTATTAAATTAAAACAATAGTAAATATTTAAAAAGAATAAGGTATAATATATCTTTTAAATTAATATAATAAGTTTTACTATATAAAACTTTTTATAATAACTTATTAATCTTTTATAAGCCTATCTATAGTTAAAAGCCGCTATTCTACGTTAATAGCCGTAGTATTAGGCCGCGCTTATTCGCACTAGTACTTTTAATAAGCTATTAGCCTATTAAGATAAAAGCTATTACGGGCCGTAAGCTAATTTAACGCTGTTAAGCTTTATATAAAAGTGCTATCGCTATATAACTTAAGCCTTTAAATATAAGTTACTCGAAATAAGCGATATTAAAAAGCCGCTATTACTTTAATTTTATAGGATATATATAGGTTTTAGCTTTACTTAAATATATATTTATTTATTATAACTTTATTTTATAAAATTATTTAAAAGTAATTATTTAGCCTGCTACGCTATTAAAATTAAAATAATAGTTAAGCTTAAACTATTATTTATATACGCTTAAAACTTAAATAAGGGCACTATATTCCATTATCTAAATATATAAATCTAATAGCTTTATAGCTATAGAAATAAACTTTATTTATAATAAATAAATTTTTACTTAAATAAAAGGTTTTTTTATTAAAGTAAAGAAATATAAAGATAAAAACCCTTCCTTATTTAAATAAATTAATATATTTATTATTACCTTAAAGATATATAAAGTTTATTTTAAAGAAATAAATAAGTTTATTACTTATAAAATAAAGATAAATAATAAGTTAAATAGAAAAAGAGAGGTTAGTTATTTATTACGCTTTTTTAAAAAGGTTTACCTTTTATTTAAATAAATAAAGCTTAATTATAGAAATATAATATAGTTAAATAAAATTTAATTTAAAAAATATAATTATAAGTCTTTTAACTTTATATTTAAGAGAGTAAAATTAATTTATTTATTAAAATATTATAGGTTATTATAATTAGATTTTAAATAGCCTATTTTTAATTAAATAAAGTATATATAAAGTTAAGCGATTTATATATAGTTATTAGTACTAAAGGTGGGGGTGTATTAAAGGTACGGGTTATATGGTAGAAAGGTGCATAACTATAGGTCTGATTGCAACCATTGCTTTTTAAAAACCTGTCGAGAAGTTTGATATAGACCTTAAGGCCACGGATTACGGCATTGGAAGGTACTTCAGGCATTGTGTCTATGAGACAGTAGTGGGAGAAGGTGTGTCAAAGGTAAGGGGGGTCAGGATTGAAAGTTGCGGTAGCGAGGAGTAGACTACGTGGAATGACGAATGGAGTGCTTCGATGACAACAGCAGCTCGAGACAAAGTGTTGCTCTTAATTACTTCAGACGTGAAATCGTAAGGCCCTCCAGGATGCACGAGTCATGAAAATGGTTACGATGAAACGGCAACATGTAATATGAAGAAAGTGTGCTCTGAGAGTGGAGTGTCTGCGTCCTTTGCACATGTTGACGGAGCCTTTGAGCAAGGCGCCACATGGGTAACTCCGGAACAGGTATGATACACAACTCCTGCATTGCGCTTTGACCCGAAACACCCAAAACATGTTGGAGAATAAATAAGCCCAAAAAGCAAAACAGAACATACAGCACCGGGTATTCGCTGGTCGTCACCGACCCAACTACTAATCCAGCGATCACAGGCTTGACTATGGGAGAGCGGACGGGATCCCGTATTTTCCTGTATCTGTGGCCGTATATGCTGTACATTGGAGATGGGAGGCCTATATTTCAATTCCCTGAATCAGTAAGCATGTGTGACCCATTATAATAAAAATCGAACGCCGTCGTCAGTGTTGAATGTTTTCTGTAAAACGCTGCTATTTTGGTTGAGGCGTGGCATGTGAAATAACCCTGGAACCTTTCATTGTCTATTTAGATGGTCACCATATCGTGGTAACCTCGCCTACTTCATTGATACCAGCTTTCTCTGGACCAAGACTCAATTCTTCCCGGAGCCGGCCTTCATCCTCAGCTTCATCCTCAGCCTTTTGATTCTTGGCCCGCTCCTCTGCTTCATCCTGAGCTTCTTGATTTCTTGCCTGCTCATCTTCCAATTTCATCGCCCGACTGTATGCATCACCCGGTTGCTCGGCTATGGTGAGCTGAGTATACTTGGTGGCCAAAGAGTCTAGTCCGTTTACCTCAGCAGCCATCTTTACCTGATAGTAGGCTGAAGCCATTGCAGGGCCAGTGATTTTCTCTTCCTGGTGGAGAAGCACAAACTCTATAGCCAGGTCCAAACCACATTGCGTATCATTCGCGGCCCATAAGTTCTCGCAAGTGTATGAGATTTCTCTGATGCGTCTGATACGCTGGTCCGACTGATCAATCTCTGTCAAGGGAAGAGTGCAGTGAGAGCAGGTGCACTTAAAGCCCCACCCGCTCTGCAGCTCATGCACCCGTTCATGTCGCGGTCGTACGGTATTCACGTCTGTGCCGGGGCATCAGTATTTAGCAAGTGCTAATGCGCGTTCACTAACAGATGACGCTACAACGACTTACATGTGATGGTGAGCTCCTCACCGGGATGGATGGTGCGGGTGGCAAACAGAGACTGACTGAGCGTCTCGCTGTCAAATGAATAACCGACACTACAATAGCGGTTAGTGGTCTTAGCAATTCAGCGGTAGGTAGTAGACTTACTTGGGACGGCAAGCGTGGTTGAAGCGCTTTCTCAATCGTTAGTGTTGAGGATGTGGGATGAGCAAGAAAGGATTTACTTACGGAGACTTCTGGAAAGTTCGCGGTGCTTCCTCCGGGCAGTCCTCCAAATGATCTGAACATGAATGAATTGGTCACCATGATGTCACTTGCATGGTGTCCACCCCATTGTCTATGCTGTGAAAGAAACATTGTCTGCTGCTCTTTACTCATGCGCGCAACAGCAACATCCCGCAGCTCTCCTAGGACCTCTGGTTCAAGAGCGTAAGTGATGTCGTGCTCCACAAGTAGAGGGGTCGAGGACATGAGAGTTTCGCCCTTCGCAATGGTACGGTCAGCCACCAAGCCCATCCCCTTTCCAGGTATCAGGGCTTCTCCGAATCCCTCTGCTCGGTTGAGGCCATCCGGGTTGCTTGGTTGTGTAAACAGCTGGGTCCAATCAATATCTGCAACGTGTTTTGGATCCGCGAGGATGGAAAGCCCTCGGCCATTGCTGAAGTTGCTGTTTGTGAATACACAAATCTCGGAGTCGTTCGCTTTGGCGCATTCTTGTGGGTGTGTCCAGGTGCTCGTGAGAGAGCCAATTGGTATCTCAAAATTCCCATACACAGGATTAGCAACGCTGCTGGCATTGGCTTTTTGATCTCGAGCTAGAGCAAGTAGCGGGAGTGACAAAAGACAAGTAATATAGAACATCGTGAAGTACTGAACACAGAATTGAAAGTGTCGAAATTTGTGGTGTTGTATAAAATGCGACTGTGAGATGTATGCGTAATATATATGAACGATTATAGTATGAACATTGATCACCAGCTATGACCCCCTTGTTTAAAAATAATCACCCAACAGTTACAAGATAAACTTTCTATGCTTAAAGTTCAAGCATCAAGTTTTATGGAAACTTGTTAGTATAGCCTTTCCTACCTACATGCTTAACATAAAACCCTCTTTCCACTAGAAGAAGTCGCAGCATAGGCAGCCTAGCATTAATCAGGCTAGTTTCTCGAAGAAATCCTTTAGTACAGCCCTTAACACCATTCTAGGACTAGAACATCCAAGCGAGGTGCTAGCCTAACAACTATTAATATAGACTTTCCTATCTCTTATTTCGTACTTTGCAATAAGCTTGGCTGTTACATGAAGAGGTCAACTTTTCATGCTCATTGTTCAAGGAGTTTGAAAATCTATTTTTGAGAAATGCCCAAAAGGCCTGGCGGAATGTTTATGTGTTACATGAAGCAAATAGCTACAAGCGATCTGTGCTCTAACTCGCATCATCATAGTCCAGACCTCTCTTCCTTTACCAGGTCGATCAAGTAGCTCATCCAACATCACTCACGTTGCCGAGGAAGCCGTTCTTGAGCAAAAGACATGGAACCAGTTGGAGCATCAGCCGCAGCGTCTCCCATGGCCCAAGGGTTTGAAAGGTTGTTCGCCTTCGCAACATCGCTTTTGAGACGGTACACGCGGTCTTGTGGCGGATCGCTGTCCAACAGGGTGCCTGGGCCTTCCTCCCATTCTCCTGGCTCGGCCACCACGTAAACAGTCTCTTCGGCACCATCATCTTCATCATCATCATCATTGAAGTTGAGGGGTGGATATTCCGCATGAGGATCATATGGGTTTCCCTCGAAAACCATCGAGATGTCTTCAGCAAGTGAAGAATTGGCCACGTTGTAATTGGTCTGTGAAACAGTTAAAAAACTTGTGCAGCCAACTTTAGTCAGGAACTTACCCAGCAGGATGGAAGAGCACGAAGCTTCATTCGCAGCGTCAAAAGAATTCGCTCGTCGTTCACCTGCACCACCTCGAGTCCATCGCCGGATTTATCATGCCATCCTCCCACATAAGTGACCTCGTCCTTTTCTTCTATGTTGTGGTCAATCAAGACAAAATCGCCAGTACTGGGGTTTTCGTGGTCTAGGATTTCGCGGATCTGCTCGGCGGACCGTCCATGAAAGCGTTCTTCTGCCTTGATGACAAGAGCACCGCAACCACGAGTGCCGGTTTCGAAAATTTGGCAGGCCTTAGCGCGTATTGCTTCTGGAATAGCGTAGTTCGGATAGGCTACAAGAGCTGTCGGGTCTGCCTTGAGGATCCGCATGATTTGTGTAGGTAATTGAAGGGTGTAGATTGTAAAGGATTGTTTCCTGAACGAGATGGCCTCTGATGTATATATAGCATCCTTCCTGCGCTTGGTCATGTCCACCAGCATATTAATTTTCGCCAAGAAATACCTATCTCGTATGACGTGAAACAATCAATGCGACATCTATAAATTATGCTTTGCACTTACTAAGGTAGTAACATTTAGTGGAATTTTTAGCGATTATACTTCCTACTATCCCCTTGGGCTTGGATGTTTATAGGAAGTTTTGCGGGTTGCAGCTGGAAATGCTTCTCCCTAGTAGTCGGAGCCCTGGGTTGGAGGAACTATGTAGAAGCTGCAGACACAGCCAGCATTATTTCCAAGATATATGACGTACTTTTACAACAAAAACTTTGCAGAATGCTTGGTAACAGCACAACTAGTATCAAAGCAACATGGCGGATGATGCATCACATAATGAATATAATTCAAGTGTTAATTTATTCTGCTCATCATCGCCAATGTTGCGTCACCGGAAATGCACACAGTTCGGATGTCTGAAATAGAGACGTATTGACGCTAACTCAAAGCTAACTAGGTGCCCAGGCGCTTGTTGAATGGTTTCGCACGAAACCCCCAAATTTGACTGCAGGATCACACCCCTCCCTTGGCTCGAAAGAGCAATAGCTACAAGTAACAGAAGAGAGGACGCTGGGCGCAGAGGGCAATAGCTGAGTTTGGGCTCCTACGCTTTCTAGGAGCAAGATGTCCAATTCTCCAGTGGAATGCCGCAGCAGGAATCGCAGGGGTAGTTGTTGCACTCGTCTCTGAAAGGGCACGCCCCAGCCAGAGGCACGGTGCAACACTAAGAAGGAGTTAGTCCATGATCGGGGATGGCTGTCAAAACAACATTTACTTACCCCCTGGGGACCGCTGCACCTCTCGCGATCACATTTCCGCGGATTGGGCTTTCCGGTTTGGCCTCCGCCTCCGCCGCCACCGCCACCGCCTCCACCGCCGCCTCCGCTTCCGCCGCCTCCGCCTCCGCCTCCGCCGCCGCCACCGCCGCCACCGCTTCCGCCGCCACCGCCGCCGCCACCCGCGCTGCAGGGACCTGCATTTCCGACAGTCCAACCATCGAACGCTGACTCCGGGAATCGGGAGTCACGACTGACGATTTCCAGACCACAAGAGCCAGTAGCGCTTACAACGAAGGTGGCTGGCCCAAAGTCAGGGAGTGTAACAGACCCCTGGGAGTTGAACTGAGCACAGCCGGTGCCCATGATCTCTCCATTTATGTTGAGTATGTTGAAACCACAGTCTGCCGAAACGAGGGACGTGAAAAGGGCAATTGCCGCCAAGGCAGTCTTAGTGAAGATGACCATGATTGAGAGCTTGCTGGTTGGTTGTGAACCTCGATGATGACAAGTCTCTGTACTGGGGATCGGTACGGCAACTACTCTGGACTGATGAGTTTTCTGAAGTAATGGGTTTCTGGTCTATTTAACATGGTGCTTCCAGAGCTCTGGATTTAGTAGATTCAAGATGTGGTCTTAGACAATGGTATTTTAAGTTGTGGTGGTATTAC
Organism: Diaporthe ilicicola; assembly: GCA_023242295.1. Taxonomy (NCBI): domain Eukaryota; kingdom Fungi; phylum Ascomycota; class Sordariomycetes; order Diaporthales; family Diaporthaceae; genus Diaporthe; species Diaporthe ilicicola. Next base: position 25,500 of record JALPVH010000339.1, on the reverse strand, counting down.
TGATCGCTGAATCGGCTAGGCGTCTTACGGATAGCCTGAAAGAACTCAAATGGGATGGGTCTATTTTCATCAAGTCGCTTCATGCGAACCGCCCTTCGTGGCATGGCAATCGATCTAACCATCCCAAAGCTAGAGCTTTTCCAACCCTAGGGGCTTGAACCTTTGCCCTTTTAATTTAGAATTAAGACGTTTCCAATTGACTGTTCACCTAAAAGGACTGCTTGGCCAAAAGACCAGAATTCCAAATTGCTAGTGTTGGCATTCCAAGCAGTACACAAGACCTAGACCGTCACCAGGAAAGGTAAACACTAGACCTCAACCTTATTTGAGCAGCAGAATGATCTTTACCTCTTCTCAGTGAAACAAGACTACACTATATTTGTTTAATTGCCAAGGTCAAGATGTGTGCTACTGGAAAATGGGATCTGGACTTGGGAATTGTAATTAATTCAACTCACCACTATCTGAGTCAGGACGGTGCTTGTGAATCTTAAAATAAGACTACTGATTTGAGCATCAATGTGGAAGTAACCTATTCTGTTCTATACCTTGAAGCCGACTATTATAGTGTCTCAACGCATCCCGAACTCCCTCAGAAAGGGCTGTCTTTTGCGAGCTCATAGTTAGCACTTCTGGTACGATTTTTGACTTGAGGATCACCTGTTCTATTACACGCTTTGGGGCTTGAGGGTGTAAAGTTTAATAGAAGGTGACTGGAGAACGTGCCTCAGAGCTATTTCAACATATAAAGAAAGACGTTCTGCCCATCACATACGCAAACCACACTCATTTTCAAGTACCGGATCAACATTCATTCCTACTCACTGCCATTCCTAGCCCTTCTCTGAATATCACGCTCATTCACTTCTCAAGATGAAGCTCATCACCATCTTTCTGGTTCCCGTCATGCTCAGCACGCCTGCCCTTTGCCAGGCAATGGTGAAGCTTGCTAACACCGGCACCGTTGCCTTCAACTGTGATAAAATGCCGGGTATGTAAATATGTAAAGGCCGCAATTCACATACTTACGTTCGAATAGAGGTCTGCAAGAACATGTGTTTTGGAGTCCACTGTAGAGGTGGTAAATACGGCAAAACTTTCACCTACGACCCCAAAGGACCCGTGACCGCACGCCGAACGGCCGCTGGATGTGGCCCCAATAACCGCTGCTCAACAACAGCTCCCTGGAAGGGTCAAAGTCTGTCTTGCGATGAGTTCCCATTCGCAAACAGCAGGGAGGCGGACCAAGGTGGACAAAACAACCGTTGTGTTCCTTCTGGCGAGAACAACAGTAAGTAAAATACAGAGCGCCCGAGTCTTGTAGCATTGCTGATCTTCAAAATAGGCCAGGGGGGTACCCTATCAGCCTACATCAACAGGGTGACGGCTGCAAAGGGAAAAGATACGGCGCCTTACTTGTATAACATTGCTTTCACGAACGCACAGAATGTGAAATACTGTTCCGACGCGGGGCCCGGAACGTGCGACACGGACCCCAATATGTTCATAGGGAGGACAGTAGCTCCCAACGGGGGCAAATGGGTCACTCCGTTCCGCAGGAGGGATCTTGTGCCGACACCCTTCAACCAATACATGTCAAAGAGAGGAGAGCTCTTCACTTCAGCCAGACCGATGGTGCCCGGGGAAAAGCTCTACCACGCCAGGATCGACCCGGCTCTAGAGGCAGCGGCTCTCGAAAACGCAGACGAAGATGCCCGAAATGCATTTTTGGCCAACCCGGACAACTATGAGTTGATCGAGGATGAGATGGAGCGTCCCGTAACTCCTGAGGAAGCCGCTACTCTCGCTTGAGCTTGGAAGTCGTTTCGTCTCTATGCTTCTCTTATGTAGAGCTGTCTGCTTGAATGCTGGCTGTGGTATTATGCGCAAGACTTTAGAAATTTGTAGACTATATTTACAATCTCCCAAATCAGTAAGCATCTACAACCCCACTTTAATCATCAAATAAATCGTCGCCAATGTTGAGTTTTTTTCTGGCGAACACTGCTTCTGTACTTGAGACGTGTCCTGTGAAATCGACTTCTTGTCTCTATTGAGATGGTCATTGTATCGTGAGACGATTGATTGTTCTGCGTTAACTTCGGACTCCGGATCCTGAACCTCTTCAGACTGCAAGAGGTGTATGAAAATTGTTAGAATTATACGATAACTTGGCCAAGTCCGAGCATTCCTATCACGGTAGAATGACTACCAAGATTTAGATTACCTAGGTACGGGGGAAGACTGAATAACGACAGCACCTGGTCATGGAATGGCTTATTACCATACTTTGTGAAGGTGAGTCAATGTTTCCATAGGATCACTGCTGTACAACGTGATGCTGGTGGAATGGGATTGTGACCATAAAGTTGCCTATCGGCTGCGAGTAAGTAGGGGGGGGGGGGGGTTATAGAAAAGCATGGGTAGAATCGAGACCTGTTATCAAGATGATTACTTCAGGCTAATATGGACGGAATCAATAACGCATCCCTAAGAGCCGGCCTTCAACTTTTAGTCTCGAGGTATACAAACAACTGCCAGATTACTGCCGGGGAGTGTGAAAAGATACCATAGACCGCCAGCCGGGTACCGCTATGGACCGGCGAGGCCAGCAGACATGGCCGATCACCAAAGCGGCAGCGCCCACTGCGTCACGGGCGTTACCTTTAAATTATGATGTTCTTGGCTGAGTACTCAGTGATTGGACAGTATTTGGAGGCAACCATGTCATCCAAGCCCCATTTCAGCTCACCGGCTGAGTAATATTTTAAAACGTCTGCCGCAGTACTGCGTCCCTCACATGCTCCATTATGATCTAAGTCCTGTCAGTTTCAACGCTCACTTCATTTCAGCATCTCTCATTGTTGCAGCAGAGGAGGCAGCGTCTACAGCCCTTGAGCTCGATCCAGCAACACATTCACAAAGCATTTCGCGGTGCAAATGACTTCTGGAAGCGCAAATCTCAGCTATGTCAATGAATCTTACTGGCCCGACACTTGCCCCTCTCAACCAGGGATGCTGCTTTGCCCCTACAGCAGCTCCGAGAACGGCTTCAGCTCACAACCGTTCTGGTTAAATGCAACTGACTACACTTGCTCTTTATTCGGCGAATGCTGCTGTCCGCCGCTAGAAGCCGATGCGGACATCGCAGGGATTGGGGTAAGGCACTACCCAGGTAGTTCTTTCGCAGTGAGGTATGGGTAGATGAGCGTACAGTTCCTGATTGTTCTGCAATAGGTCATCCTTGCTTTCTTAATCACGGCAGCATTGGCAAATGTGTGCACGATATTACACATGTTGCTGAAATTCAAGTCAGAGTATAATGGGCAGCCCAGCATCAATCCCATTGATCGATTTCTACGACGGCACTTCAGCGAGCCAGTCCAAGATTTGGTTGGTCCACGACAGTCGAAGAAATATGCCCAGGCTTTATATAAGCTGGTCATCTCTCTTAGCGATACCCAGTTGGTTACATGCGTCGCGGTTCTAGTTCCTGCGATCTACAAATTGAATAAGGCCTCTATCACGGTATATCACTTCACCATCGTGATGGACCTGGCTTGGATGGCATCGAATACGTATCTTCTCACACTATTGATCCTCAGTCGCAGGCACAGTGCTAAAGAGTCTTCTGAATCAAGCGAGGGGCCATTGCGAAGCGTCCAGCTCACTCTCCTTCTCAGGGTATCCTTGATGATTACGACGGCCGGAATGTTGTTGTACGCTTCATGGGTCTCAGCTAACGCAGGTTGGTATGATAAGTACGCCTGTCCTGCGACTTGTGTTATACGGCCATATGTTCGACATCAGGGTGGTGAGCCTTTGTCTTGGGCCATCACAAACTTCGTGCTTGTCTTCTACGCCTATGGGGGAGCGCTCATCCGGCTCTCCTCCAGAATACGAAGACTGTGGATTAAAAGATTCCGGCCGTGGATTTTCGACTCGAGGAAAATCAACAAATACAAACCGACTTCGGCTCTTGGCTGGAAATTCCTCGAAGCCGTTAGAACATCTATATTTGCGCCAATTTGGTACATCATTGTCTCTGATACCGGAACTATCATAGAGCAACTTGTATGGTTTGCTTTGGGAATTTACTGGATCTTTTGGCAGGACAGATCCTACGGCCATTCCATCATGACACCTGATGAGGCCACCGCCGAAGACAGCTGGGGATTTGGTCAGCTGGTTCCTATCCTACTACTCCTCGTCCCGCTCCTGCAGTTCATCGAATCATTGGAAGAACACAAACCTGTTGGCCACAACAACGATTTTGAACTGGACTCGCTACCTGGTCCGTCTGATCGAAGTCGAACTATATAAAGAACTTCAAAATGGATGGAAGAAAACAAGATTCAAGATTAGACTACCTTTGTACCACAGAAATTTCATATGCATTTTTTCACCCATTTGCTCTCAAAGTACCCACACAGTGAGGGCCCTTTACAGACTCTGGTAGACATGTCGTAATTAACGGAAAGCATACAATAAGCATCTTTACAGTGTAGTGGAATCACACCACTGTCACACCCCAGGAAATGTCAGGCTATGCTGTCACAGAAGTAATGTTGAGCCATGATATCAGTGATAGGTTCCGATTCTGTGCAATTTATACTCTCTGATCGAGACAAATCTCTGGATCTTATAGCATGCTGAGACTACCATGACTTTCATTTAAACACAGAAAGAAGCGGATTCAAGACAAATCAACACCTCTATGTCACTGGCATATTACCAGGTAGCTGCGCCAACCAACCGTCGATATTCTCGGCGACGGATCTCTTGACCGTGCACTGGTTGCTCTGCTGGACAGACTGGCTCTCGAGCGGGGAGCAATTGAGGCTGTTCCCAAGCACGTCACTGTTGCAGTTGCTCGAGTCCAAGGCACTCTGCAGCGCATTGCCCTCCCAGCCAAACACATAGTCGCCGTGGCTGCCGTAGCCAGTCTTGTCTCCAAAGGACCACACAAAGGGTTGAGACCCATCTGTCGGCCACAGCGACTTGTCGTTAAACTGCCTCGTGTCCCAGATGGCCTCATAAAACACCTGCGGGATCGTGACGGGGTGCGTCGGCGGGCACGCGTTGTTGTTGACCGGATAGGCGGTGTGGCTCTGGTGGTCCGCCGAGTCGAGATTCCTGCCGTCCCAGCAGGTCGGGAACCGCAGGCTGACCATTATCCCCGCCGCGCAGGTGCCCGTGGGGAAGCCCGTCGTGTCGGCGCCGCGCGTGTATGCCGTCTGCAGGCACGTGTAGATCAGGCTCGGGTACTTCTTGATCTGCTCGGCGGTGCGGAAGCTCGGGTCGCCGACCGTCATGCGGAAGCCCGGCTTGAAGGAGGTTGCCTTGCCGTTTGTCAGATAATAGACAGTCATGCCGCCGTTTGCGGAGGTGAAGCCGAGCGGGTTGCCCATGGTGGGAAGGCGGTAGAAGGTTCCGTTCCTTGCCCTGAAGAACATGACGGCTGTCCAGTAGTTGGACTTGTCCTCGGGCACGGTGCAAGAGGTGCAGGTTGCGGTTGTTGCCACATCGTGCTGGGCTGGGTCCATGGAGGCGTTGAACGCGTTCCCGCCGACTATCTGATGTAGATGGGGAGACGGAAGAGCCCCGGGGTTAACCAGACTGTTTGAACGATGGGCAAGGTCAGAAACTCATTATCCTTTGTCCGTAAATCGGAGGACTTACGGATCGAGACGGTCTACGACGAGCTGAGAGCAAAAGAATCGAAGCATGATGGCGTAGGCGGAGGGCGCAACAGCCACGCCGGCCGCGAGGAAAGGGGTCAAGCGCATTCTCTTTCTCGTATTCTGGTAGTTTGATTCTGGCTTGTTCCCGATATTGTAGGCAGGAGAGAATTTCGCCTTGGCACTCACTGCAGGGCACGAGGAATATGATTCACAGTTTCACGTCGAGAACTGGGGTTGAAGACACCTCCGTCCACTTTATGCCACTCGAACCCACGGCCATGTACATTTTTCCAACTGTTGTTTGTGGCTCTCAATCAATGTTCTCACGAGAACGATTGTTGTCCCGAACTCTCAAGTGCTCACAAGGCTGGGATTTGATGGGTGACTAACTGCCGGAATTAACGCAGCTGTCTCAATTCACCCAGATTTGCCGGTCCACTCAGTCGATGGCCAAGATGCGCGACAATATAGCATGCGTTACGCAAACCAATATACGGTATTCTACAAAAAGTGCCGAAAGCAACAAACTAGCCTTGGCGGCATATCAACGCTGTGACCCATCCGCTCTTTTGGCCAAGTCACGAGCCACAAGTTCGAGTCTCATCTCGTTGTTCCACTCTGCAGGGTGTATTCTACTGCTGCGAAAGATCCTTAACTATGTTCAAAGCAAAGAGCACGGATGGAAGTCGTGATACATCTTCGGATACCGTCAGTTGAGTGTTTGTGTACATGTCAAAATTCAAGATCATATATTGTGTCTTTGGTACTGAAGCGTGACCAGAAAAAATCATGCACCAGTCTAAGAGGATTGCTAGTTCATTCATCTATTTCTTCCAAGCGTCGTGGAATGAGACCACTTGAATATTTCTTTGCTTATTGATATATCTTGAATAAACATCATCGTATGGCGCTGCATACGCCTTGTGTTACGCTGGCAAAATGGTAGATATACTACCTACCGGGGGGAGGGGGGGTTTCTGAATGGACCGCGCAATTTAATCACCAATTAATATTTAATTAAAATTTAAAAACTATAGCAAAATACTAAGGAAAGGCTACCAGAATACTATTAAATTAAAATTATTTTAAAGGGCGATATTATATTAAAAATATACTATATTAATACTAATACTATATTAATACTATATTAATATATACATTATATTAATATATTTTAATAATATTAAAAACGAAAAGGCTATTAGTTTAAACCTTATTATCTCTAAATCTATAGCTATTTTTAAATATTTCTATAGCTTTATAAATAGGTAAGAAGCTTATAATTAAGCTAAAAAAAAAGAAATAAGTAATTAGGTTAAATATCTTAAAAAAAAGAGGAAAAAAAAGTATTTTTTTAGGTATATATTAAATATTTAATATTATATTAATATTGATATTATATCAGTACATTTTAGTATAAATTATATATCACATTATTTCCATTTTATATAAATAATATAAGGTATAAAAAAAATGTTAACCTATTAATTTAATTTTAATATTATTACTATACTTTATTATAGTGCTTTCGCAATGCTTTCATTTACCCCCCCTCCCCCTGGTAGATATAGATCTTTAAGCTGGCATCTGTAAATCAAGGCCATATATCAATATGCAGAGTATCTTTCAAGATTTGGAGAACACGTCCTGGTTGAAGGATTTGCATCCATACATGTACAGAGAAGGGCAATGGACTCGGAGGCTGGGTCCGCTGGTCCCGCGGCCTGGTTTAATATGCAGCAGTCTCATTTTGGCACAAAATCAGTATGAATGCAAGATATCTGAATCTTCTGGTACTTTATGCCCCTTTAAACTGGCTCGAGATCCCTCGTCACTGTGGTGTGCTCACATGGAACGTTGCAGAGACAATTCCTCGAGGTCATGCCGCCCATCGAAGTCTTGGACTGCGGAGGTATTAACCCGGTATGATCGTAAAAGCAGCTCTACAAATCCGATCACAGCTCGCATCAAATTTGCTGACAGAAGTTCTCTAACATTGGAGCGGCAGTATTGGCTCCGGTTATGTAGGTCAATATATGAACAATGTCTTGGCTCTACTCCAAATTCATCAAAATGCCTTCCACTCCCCCCATCCTTTGCCACGTCGGTAAGTATTCTCTTCTATCCCACGTCCCTTCCTTTTCAGTCCCGAACAACTATTCTTCGTTGGAAACTTCTCCCCAACCGCTTTTCTGTGGCCCTCACTATGGCTGCCATTCATCTTGAGCGACCTTCCTCGATCTTGGCGTCTCCATCCACGGGGGCCGCAGCCAGTGTACATCGCAAAGCCAAGACCATGGTCTTACTGCTCGTGATCTGCGTGTCCTGCCAAAGAAATGAAACCAGTCTCCAAATTGTTCATTCAAATCGATTCTCGCAAAGCCCAGGATACGACCACTCAGCGTCGTGTCGGATCCAACATCTCGATGAGCCTGGAGCGGTCTCAAAGTCGGCTCACAGCTGAAGCTAGATGTCTTCTTTACTCTCGATTCATCGATCCAGAAAAGCCCATCGACCACTTGTCGACGAATAGCTTGACGATGTGTTGATCCATATGAAAGAGGCCATGCGCCCTGAGCATTCACGCTTCTCAGGGGCTCTGGAGAGGTTCGCTGGTGGAGCTGCTGCGCCTGAGTGATTTGGACCAGGCTACTCCACACGGCATGACACCTACGGATCGATAAATCGGCCAGAGTTCTCATCAGGACACCTGGATGAGCTGATAGACCTCAATCTTTGCAGCGCACATCGATCTTGATGCTTCAGTGTCTGGTACCTAGGGAGTCTATCCACCCACCTCCGTGGGTTTGGGGGACGTTGATCAGGGTTAGGACATGACTTGGGGGGGGGTCTCCCTCGCACGTTAGCGGCACCACACAGAGGTGGCATGAGGCATCAACAACTCCCAGCAGCATCTCGACACCATCATCCTCAACCTCGAACCACACCAATCTCTCTCACCCTGTCTTTAACCTCACCAAAAGTCAGTCTTGCAAGATTCGGGCCTGAACGAGGGGATTCGTATGGCCTCTTCATGACCAGCAGTATCCACAGTGTGGGTCGCGTCAACTGGTAAAACGCCACAATGGAGGCCTTCACCCTCGGCACAGGAGCCTCTATTTACACGCAGAGGCTGCTACCAGCAGTCTTCTCAGCTCAGCACGAGATCATCCTGGTCACATGCTTTTGGGCACCTTCAAAGACCCTGACGGCGCTGTCCGATGCGCTCGTGCAGCTCGCCCGGCAGCGCGAGGCCCAGCGGCCCGCTCATCCACTGCGGGTGCGCATCTGCTTCTCCTCGCGTTCGCTTTTCCAAAAGCTCTCTCACACGTCTTCGGCGGATGGATATGTCTATCCCAGGTCGGCCTGGAGCAGCAAGCTCGGCCTGCCGGCCCCGGAGGTCCTGGCCGCGGGAAACGTGGAGCTCGAGGTCAAGAGCCTGTTCTTCCTGCCCTTCAGCGTCATGCACCCCAAGTTCCTGGTCGTGGACCGGCGACGTGCGTTCGTACCGAGCTGCAATGTCAGCTGGGAGGCTTGGCTCGAGGGCTGTCTGGAGCTCTCGAGGAGGACGCCCCGTGACGACCCCATCGATGGCCTGCTGGGGTTCTATCGCACAGTCTGGGACAGGGATCTGGACCTGAGCGCGTCTCTGCCACCGATACCCGGGCCTGGCACCGGGATTGAACATTCCAGGAACGGCAATGAGGAGGGCATCATCAAGTCTCCGGCGGATACCACAGCCAGACTTGTGGGCGTCGAAGTGCTAGCTCCTGCCGTCGAGTGGCTTCCGGGTTGGCACCGTCGTAATCCTTGCTTCTGCTTCTTGCCGTGGAAGACGCCATCGGCACCGGATACACCTCTTAACAACACGATCTTGCGATTGTTTTCCGAAGCAAGCCGGGAAATCTACATTCAAACGCCCAACTTGACCTCTCCGCCAGTACTTTCTGCCATCGACAAGGCTCTTGCTCGCGGAGTGGACGTCACGATTGTGACCAGTCGGCGCATGATGTTGCTGGAACAAGTCCTCACAGCGGGCACGACGACAGGATGGTGCATTAGAGGCCTGACCAAGCGATATCGGCGGCTGTGTGACTCAGCCCGAGACCGAGCTTGTGCCCAGCAAGGAGGCAGTGATGCTCGTGACCTCGAGTCTCAGGCAATCCCACCCGGGACCCTACAGATTTCTTATTTCAGGTCGTCCTCAGGGTCTACCTCGAGTGAGGAGGAGCCTGTGCACTCGCACCTGAAGCTCAGCATCTTCGACGGGCAATACACCGTGTTGGGATCGGGCAATATGGACCGCGCGAGTTGGTTCACAAGCCAGGAGCTAGGCATTCTCATCCACGGTGCTGCTTTTGCTACGACAATAAAGCAGACCGTGGATGAGGTTCTCAATGGCAGATTGGATCCTATCTTCCCGGCTTCTTGAAAGGCGAAAATGCGCAGCAATCGACCCTGGGGATCATATCAAATTTGGGCATTTAAGATGATATTTGATACGGCACAAAATATACCAAGAGAAGGTGCTCTATTTGCATTGACAAGCGATGGTGTTCGCAAGAACTATATACATCGAAGGAGAAAAACCCTTTTGGGAACGAGAAAAGACTTCCGGATATGCTCTATGTACAATCACCGGGCAATCTCACCATCAACAATACCGTCCGAATAGACCTCGGGCCGAACTCAGCTTAGAAAGCCGGGTTGGCGTTGGTCAGCAGCTGCTCGAAGTACGCCTCGAACCAGGTACCGGCCTCGGGGGCGGGCTTGAGGGAGTCGGACTGCCCGCAGTGGAAGTCGTAACGGGTGGCGGTCGTGTTGCTGGTGCCGTCAGACTCGCCACCGGGCTTGACCCAGACGAAGGCATCCTCGAGCTCGAGGCCGGTGTCGGTGCTGGGGCGGAGACCGAAGCCAGTTCCGCTAGGAACCTTTTGTCAGTATTCCATAATGCGGCTTCCGTTCTTTTCTCGAAAAGTACTTACAGCGCGTTGCACCAGTCCCCCCACGCAGTCTGGCCTGTGGGCTGCTTGCCGGAGCGGCCCTGGTCGGTGATGAAGTGGGCGTTGAATCCCTCGGCCGCGAGGAGAGGGGCGAGGGCCTGGACGTAGAGGGACTCGTCGTAGTTGGAGTCACCTGGGGGGAGGGAGGGAGGGAGAGAGATGTCAGCGTTCTGGAGTTCGCCAGTTCTGCGGCTTGGGCTTTTTCAACGGCAAAACTCACCTTGGGTATAAGACGGCGCCGTCGCGACGGTCCAGGCGTTGTAGTTGGCCACGTTGGTCGCCAGCCCACGCACCGAGGCAGGGGAGCCAGCGTCCTTGTACACCTGGGCAAACAGGTCGGCGGCGGGCTGCAGGTTGGCCGCCCAGCCCAGCCAGCCGGCGTGGCCGGCGTCCATGTACATGGCGACGTTGGGCAGGTTGAGCTGCCTGAGGGCGTAGTTGGTCGAGTTGAGGTAGTTGTCGTGGGCGTTGGCGCACTTGGCCACGTTCATGTTGGTCACGAGGTTGGCGAGCGAGTCGGGCTCGATGACCAGCAGGAAGCGGATGTCCGAGTAGGCGATGGCCTGCGCGCGGATCGAGTCGATGTACGCCTGGTACTTGGCCGCGCCGCCGTCGGCGTAGCTGAGCTCGCCGTTGGAGGCCGCCGCCGCGCAGTCGCGGTCGGGCAGGTCGTACACCACGAAGAGGCCGGCGTACGGGGTGCTGGCCGCCTTGTTTGCCGTGCGGATGTCGGCCAGGGTGTCTGCCATCACGGTGCCGACCTTGGCGGCGGTGTCGCTTTGCAGGGGAGGGGTCAGTCAACGCTGCGCAGATTTGGTTCTTTTTTTGGGGGGAGGGAAACATTAAACACTCACAGCCACTGGAAGCTGGGCACCTTGGCTGCGGCGGCGGCCTTGGTAGCCATTGCTGCCGACAGCGTTGGGATGGCATAGGCCGAGACCTCAGAGGCATAGTACGAGTTGGCCCACTGGTTCACGCCGAGGAAGGGGTTGCCGCTGTATGAGGCGGTGGTGCCGGCACCTCCAGAGATGGTGGTCGACGGCTTGACCGAGGTGGTGGCCGAGCTGACGCTGGTGGTGCTCGCCTTGGAGGTCGTCGCCGACGTGGCTGCGGTGCTGGTCTTGGACGTCGTGGCGGCAGTGGAGCTGGTGCTGGCAGCGGAGCCGGGCAGGCACTGTGAGTAATAGGCGTTGACAGAATTGCAGGTCGACCCAGATGCACAGCAAGTCGCTCCTGTCCAGCCGGTTCCGCCACATTGAGCACTGGACGCCGCTGTCAGTATTTCGGGATCCGATCCGAGCCTCAGAGGCAACGCGCGAGGTGGACTTACTACATGGCACCGCAGTTCTGTCGCTCCTCAACTGGTGCAGCAATAGCCACGCTGGCTAAGGCAGCGGCGAGAAGAAAGCTTTTGGCGGCCATTGTTCCTTGGGTTACCTGCCAGTCGAGATTGCAGTGTTGAGCAAGAAGAGGAGAGGTGTGGCTGGAGACGAGCTTCCTTTGACAAGTTTGGATCGTGACGACCCTCCTTTTATAAAGGGGGCATGTCTCACACGCCAGCAGATGCGCCCCGCTATGTATCGGATAGGCGGGAAGGCGGCCTTTGGTGGTTAATAGCGAGGCCGTCACGTCTGGACCACCGTTCCTTGGGCACGGACGGCGGCGCACCATGAGCTCCGGTACGTCGCATCCATCTTTGTGGGGGGAGAGAGAGAGAGAGAGAGGCATACTGGTGAATCACGGCGGAGGGAAGATGCTGTCTGGTCCGGACTAGGCATTTTAGGCACCGCGTCCCGAGTGGGAGCGAGGATCAAGGAAGCCAGGCACAACAGGGGAGGGAATCAATCTCATGGGCCTCCGTGTGGTCACATCACACATGAATGGCTCGGGGTGGCAGCAACAGCTGACCAGGCAAGTTCAAGTTGCTCCCCCAGCAGTCGTCGACTTGCACGTCCTAAGGGACAGGACGTTGTGTGTCGAACTTACACATATTGGCCTCCCCCAAGGATACCCCAGTCCCGGGAGGCCACTGCAAACAAATGGCCAAAGACGGAAAAGATCGAAACTTCCCGCCAACCAAACGGCATCCAGACTACCCTTGGCATCTCGCACCATCGGGTTGACAGGGCTTGCGCGTGAGCTTAATCTCGGAGCCCCACGTTCCTGAATGTCCCTGAAGGGAAAGCGTCAGGTCATTGCCAGCAAGCTGCCAGTGTGTGGGGTGTGTGTGCTCGTGGAGCTTGCCCGCAGTTAGCATTTCTTTTTTGTGGCTTTTGGGGCGGGCAGGGGTTTGTCAATCGGATCTTGTTGGCTATGTTCCGGACCCCGTCGTGCCTGGCGAGATGGTATTTCTCTGGTGCACGAGATGTGCAAAAAAGAGAATCTGACCCAAGTGCTCCTCTCTCGACTTATTTTGCAGTGGCTGGTCAGAGGTGGTTGCTGGTTTTCTCAGCCGCTTCATCAAACATAGAAGAGGTCTACACCCAAAACAGTAGCGGGATCAGCTGGAGAACCTGCAGTCCCCGTGTGCTTAGCGGGGGCGCATGTTTAATATCTGGATAAATTGCCCGCTTCCCGGTTCCCTGGACCAGTAGAATACCATTGTCACTGCCACGTCTGTTCTTGTCTCTTTTTTATGATGTTTCGCCTGCTCCGCCACTCATACCCGCAAATCGCCCCGCCTGACGAAGCTCGGAATGCTGCATTCGGATACTGGGGACCTTGTCCCCGGAGGTTTGCATATGCACATCTGCAATAATGGGGCCAAGCCAAGCTTTGCTACCAAACAAGCAAATGCGTCAAGCCTTTCTCATCTGAGATCAGGAGATCAGCGAAAAGCTTGGTCTCTGGGCCGAGATTGACTGAACCGCGTTTCCGGGTCTGCCCAGAACCGTAGCCGCTGTTGTTCGAGACCGGGCTGTTTCCACTGGGGCCCACTGTGAACTCTGTAATAAACCTCAGACTTTGTTCCGGGAGCATAGGTCAAATTTCAGGGGCAGAACCTGATGGATTACCAAGGTTTATCCCAGGCTTTGTTAGACGCTTGGAGGTTACACTTCTTCGAGTGTTCCATTACAGATCGAGCCAAAAAATGATCAGACAGTGCACTGTGCTTTTTATCGGCTTTGACCGATGAGGACCCAGGTTACATCAGCGAGAGTCTGCGGATCCATATAACAGCGTGGAAGTCGACCCATTATTTGCAATGCAGACTGTACCTGATGAGATTCTCGCACGAAGCGATCACACTCTCCTCTTTGTATCGACGCCGGAAGGTAAAAGACCGACATCAGTGGGGTGGGGCCTGGGGTCTACTTTGATTCTGGGATTATTGGATCAAATCATTATCACTGAGGAAAGCTGGAAAATACTAAATATTGGGCTTCTTGAGCATCATGCGTGGACGAAGAACGCGTTCAGCATTTGCAGACATAGGCTGGGTTTTTCAACGAAACACAGTCAAAACCAGAATGCATAGTCAGTGGTGATAGCTCACAAGACCGTGTATCGGAAGACGGCCCGCAGCGTGGCTCATGGTGCTATCAAGCATTCGAGATGCTCGAGTAGTCGACCGATTCTTCTTCATTACTGTCTAGGTTCCTTACCTTGTTTCCCCGAGTGACCCCACTGTACAAGTCTCTGTTTTTGGCACCAGAAACCGCATATCTCGTGTTGGCTTGCAAGACTTAGAAGATATATAGTGAGCTCTTTCACAATAACTTCTATGTTCCGTGTATAAGCTCCCATTAGCAGTGAGCTGAGAAAGTCTAATTTCCTTGTCTACTGCCATGAAGTTAATACAGAAAGAAAATAGTAGAGCTTTGAATGTTCCATCTGTCTGGACATTTTTTTTTCTTTTTCGGCCAGCCAATCCCGAATTACACCCTAGAAATTCATCGTATCCCACGGAATGAATATCGCAGATAGCCACGGATCGTCCCCAAAATTAGTCACAAACTCCCCCGTCAGGGCATCCTGGTTGATGGGAAGATTCGCACCCATCACCCCTCCGTCATTTCCCGTGGTCAGGGCCAGCCGGTTGTCAAGAGGCTGTGCGCCACCAGCCGCCGGCTCGGTGTTCTCATCCCCACTGCCCTCCCAGTCGGCCTGGACGCCCGCCCTCATCAGGCGCATGAAGATGGCCGACTTTTCCCAGATGCTCTCCTCGCGCTCGTCGTCCTCCAGGATCCCGACGGCGGTCCTGATGGTGTTCATCCTGGCCGAGACGCGGTCGAAGAGGGAAAAGATGTCGAGCCGCCGCCGCGCCCCGGCCGCGTCCCAGGCCGGGAAGTCGTCGTCGAGCCGGCTGAGCTTGATGACGGTGACGAGGCAGTGGACGAGCTGCACGAACAGGTGGAAGGTGCCGCCCAGGGCCAGCGACGGCGGCGTGCGCTCCCACGCGTCGAACCAGTTCTCGATGGCCTTGAGGCACTTCTGCAGCCGCTCCAGCCGCGCCGTCACGTCCGAGTGGCTCGTCGACGGCGGGAGCTGCAGGGCCAGTTCGTTGATGACGACTTCTGTGGCGTATAAGTGGAGTAGTATTGCGTCTGCGACGATGCGTGCGTTAGATTAACCAGTCATGGCAAAGCAGAGGTGATACAGGGGCAGGAAGCGATGTCAGATACAACCTCGGTTGTTCTGGCTCTCCTTGCAGTGGACTCACCATTACGGGACGGATCAATGGGTGATGGCAATGTCCTCCATATCTCTTGTAATTGTCCATCAAGAGACTTTATAAAGTAAAGTGATATGTGAGACTCCCCACTTACAGCCTGTTGTATCAAAAGGTCGTTCAACTGTTCCAAGATGAGGGCACATCGGACTTGCACAGCGAGGGTCCTATCTCCTTCACATTCCGGCTGATCTATCAAAAGACGGAGACTTTCTTCCATGTGTGGTGTCCAGCGAAGGTTGTTGTCCCTCCGCAGCATCTGTGAAGCCCTGTACTTCGTGTCAGCATTATTCAAATCACCTGCACCATACTCACCCATGCATGGTGTCACGGCAAGCCTTGATCACGATTATGTGTTGGACAAGCTCGAGATCGATGTGAAAGACACCTGGAAGGGTCAACTTACGTATTACACCAGACATATAAGGCCAATACTGTTCTTCTCGCTTCCATCGTGCGTTCTTTGCTCTGTGATTGCTTCATCCCATGGAATGCATACTTTTTCATAAAGGTGAAAGGTGTTTCGGCCTTGAAAGCCGTGAGACCGAGGTCATGAGCTATGGAAACTCCGATGCCGGTCCAGATCGATATGAACGGGTTTTCCTTCTTGTGGGAGTGCGGCCTTTCCATGTTAGTATTTAGAATGAGCTATTGACAAGTCTGGCGAGGTGAAGTTGAAAGGGAAGAGAACTTGGCTAAACTGAGTACTGCCGAAGAACGACTGGCCACTTTGAGAATATTATGCTCGCATGCAATGATAGGCCAGTATTGAAATAGCAAAAGTGAAGTTCAGAAGATATGTCAAGTTGGAGGGTTAACCCCCACAGCAAAAAGATGGACATAAGAAGCAACTTACCAACACAGAAATACCAATAAGCCTTGCAACAAGTCCAGGCTCCTCTCATACTGCCGCACCACCTTTTCAGAGACAATATGCCGGATCTTGTCCCCAATCAGATGGGCTTCTTTCGTGGAGCGGGTGGTACAAGCCATGACGGCGATCCACAGCAGCGGGCGAGTCCGGCGGAGCTCCTTTGCGGTCATGGTCGGTGGGATGTAGACGACCGGGCCGAACGGTGGGAAATCCCGCCGGAAAAGGTCGAGACGCTCCTCGGCCTCATTGTCAGGGACGTAGTAGTCGAGTTGCGCGTCTGCTGCAGTGGCGGAGGTGTTGGTCCTGGCGGTCGTAGTGTTCCACGGGCGATTGGGGTTTGAGGTGTTGACGGTTGTGTTGGGACTGGAGGTTGATGAGAGGGAGGGGAGGGCCGTGGCATCGGAGCCTGACTGCCCCAGCGACCCAGGGGTCCGGATTGGCGGTGATTCATCGTGTCCTTTTACGGCAGTCTGGGACCGTATGAGGGAGACCAGGTCGTCCAGTTTCTCCTCTAGGTGAGCCGTCCTCGATCCTGGGGCCTTCTTCTGGGTCCGCTTGCGATTCGGCACCGACGGCTGACAGTCCTTGTGCAGCCGGAAACACCTAGAGTGAAGAAGTGAGTAAAACAGGCAGCTTGGTCGGGATTGGAGGATATGTGTATGAGTTTCGAGCCCGGGCTTTGATAGGAACGCTCGGGTTTGGGCGAGTAATAAAGGTTTCTGGGTGCTACATCTTGGACTCCAGGTACGCTTCAACTTAATCAATGCGACAACTTACCTCTCGCATGCGCCAGCATGATCGCCGTACATGCATTTACACTTGGCCCTGACACAGTTCGTGCAGGCATGGCCATACGGCGCCGGTGTGCCACCACCGGCTTTGGCCACTCGGGCCGGTGTCTGTTGCATTTGTCGTCGGCGGGCAGCAGGGGGGACAACTTTGTGAAACTGAGTTGCACGCGGGTGGGCTCGCGGAGAGAGCCGCTCGCTTCAGTCGGGATTGGGAGTCTGTTGCTGTAATAGGAAGGGAAGCACGAGTAAGGTTCGCGAAATCCACTTGGGAAGGGCGTGTAGCGGCAGTGGATAGCTATCATAGGACGGACTCGGATGAGAAGGTTTAGGGAATGGACACCAGAGACGCAGCAGGAAGCGGGTTTGGGCCAGAGATATAGCATCCGAAGGCCGCCGGAGTTGGCCGGGCTTTGCTTGGTGCTGTCTGCAGTGTGTGTGTGATGTAATCCGACCCCTTGTTTGGGCTGCGCTCGTTCGTTGTTCGCAGCCATCCGAGCGTAAAGCTGACAAGAGACCGGGACACCGGGAGGACACCGGGACCCCGGAACATCCTCTTGTCCCGAACACGAGACTGTCAACGGTTGGCGGTTGTAGACAAAGAAACGTGTTCTCAAGTCTTACGGAAAATGCGGCTCTTCGAGCTTGGTAGTAGGCTCAGCCACTTCCCAATGCAAGAGAACCAGCGTCGCAAGGGCGGCTACTTCGAAGAGGTCTTGAATATATTTGCTACAGTGTCATTTGACCAGCACCAATACCCTTCCACGGGGTCTTGTTTTCCCCCAGTGTGCGTGATGGGGAATTGAGATCGGATGCCAACTAATTTTAATGATGCATCGGGAGGCAAAGATTGCGCTCGAGTCTACAATGCAGACCAGCACTTGAGACAAATCAGTATGTAGTCTACCTAGGTACAGCTGTGTTCAATAGGTATTGTCCATTGAGAATTTAATGTCCTTCTGACTTCGTGCCTATTCATCCAGCTGGAAATACAGTACAGTGTCAATCACCACCGCAGAAAATGCCTCTGAAGCATCCATGAGGCCCGTTTCCGATGGCTCGGACCCGAAATGGCTGCTGCCAATTGGCATGTCCTTCAATAAAGTCAGCCCACTGTGTTGCAGCCACTCCACCTTTAAGTGGCGGACCATCTTAAGCACCGCGTCTCCGATGGTATCCTCCCCCACATGCGCCTCGATAAAGTTCTGCAGGCCCCAGTGAGACTGCGACGGATTTGTGGTATCCTGCCGGCGGCTGGCAGAGAGCGCCAGCAGCTTTTTGAGGTCCTTGATGACGTCCCCTGCGCTGTCTTTATGCCGCATGCTGTCCAAAAGATAGACAGGCCAGTCGGGGCGATTCCTCATGTGCTCGGAATCACCAACGAATGCTAGCTCGCGGAACAGCTCGTGTTTGGACATGCGTCGTTGTTGTTCCACCATGGTGGGTGTCGACGCTTTCTGTCTGTCATTGTGTACTATTGCGATCCGAGCCGTGAGCTTGAAGCAGAAGACATGCGCAGCCTCGCGATTTACTTGTTGGATATCTGTGTCGATCTTGAGCCGGAACCGGGTTGCCGCGGGGTCTTTGCTTCCATCCTGGATGTCACCACCAGACCACGTTGTCTGGGCCTTCATCTCGGTGAGATCAAGGCTACTGATACCGGTGGCACGCTTGATTGAGTCGAGGGCAGGGGAAGCCATGATCGGTCACAATAAGCTTGTCTGATGCGCCCGAACATTTTCGTTGCACCTTGAAGAATGTAGGATGCTTGCTACATTTATACCACTACCTACTTCAGAAAATCTCACACAGATTTGAATACAGTGCCTTCGAATTGATTCGTTTGAGAACGATCCTTGTGGCGTGACTGTAATGGACAACAAAGGAATTCGACCTGACGTCTTCACAAACGTCGCAGTGCTGCTGAAACTTACATTCCTTTGCGACCCAAGAAGACACGGTTTAATTCGAGTTTCACTTAAGCATCCATACATGAGGGGAGACAATCAGTGAGCTTGTTTCTTGCTGACCACCCTCATAATTGATCACGGGAGTCGGAGATAACAAGACGGAAATGGTCGGGCAAATCGAATGTCGGCTGCACCAAGTCCTGCCGTCTGACATATGGGGGATCAAAAATTGATTGATAAACAACGGATGTGGTTGAAAGTGTCACTTGTCTATGTAAGCTAGATGCCTGAAAACAAGCGTAAGCGCTGCGAGTGAGCGGCGTCGGCCTAACGCATAGGGAAAAGACGGGATTCAATGTTCAATCCCACAGACCCGTAATCCGGCGTGTTGACTTGCAACCTATTTTGTAAACATTCGAGTACATGTGAGATGTTCCGGAGCGGAGGAATATTGGCACTCGTTGTATACTCTATGGAAGATCTCTTCAGTTTCTGGCGAGGGCCATATGGCTCGAGTCGCATCGGTATATCCTCGAAATAACTACATTGTCGAAAATCCCCACGGTGACCATGGGAGACACGACAGGAGGCTCTATCGACTCCAGAATGGCTGATGTGGACGAAAAGAGACGGCCATCGTCGCAGGGAGATGCGTCATTGACAGACGGCAAGGCAGAGCAGCAGCATAGCAGAACGAGCTCCCGGAGGCCAAGCCTCTCACAGCCACACCAACCCGTTCTGCTCGCGCTCGTGCCCTCTATAGCAGCATCGATACCCCCAGCTGCCACAAATGATGCTGGAAACCACGGCGGAGAATGCCCCAGACGGCACAGGGCACCTCACGGGCCCGCCCCTGGTGCTCGCCCTCGTGGCCCTCAACCTCTCCACCATCCTCATCTTCCTGGACAACAGCATCCTCAGCACGGCGACGCCGACAATCACCAACGAGTTCCACTCGGTCCAGGACATCGGCTGGTACGTCTCGGCGTACCAACTCGCCCTGTCGGCCCTGCAGCCCATGACGGGCAAGCTCTTCACCTACCTCACCAACAGGCCGACGTACATGGCGTCGGTGCTCCTCTTCGAGCTGGGCTCGCTCGTCTGCGCGCTGGCCACCAGCTCAGACATGCTCATCGGCGGGCGCGCCGTGGCCGGGCTCGGCGCCTCGGGTCTCTTCAACGGGGCGCTGACCATCATAGCCGCGCTGGTGCCCCTGCGGCGCCGGCCCGCCGTCATGGGCCTCCTCATGGGCGTCAGCCAGCTGGGCCTCATCGGCGGGCCCCTGACCGGGGGCGCCCTCACGCAGTACTCGACCTGGCGCTGGTGCTTCTACATCAACCTGCCCGTCGGAGGCCTGGCCGTGTGCGCGCTCGCCCTCGTGCGCATCCCCAAGGGAGGTGCCCAACCCGCCGTTCCGCAGCTTCGTCGCGGCCCCGGGCCTGTGGGCAAAAGTTCGACCTCGCCGGCACGGCGCTGCTGGTCCCCGCCGTGGTGATGCTGCTGCTGGCGCTGCACTACGGCGGCAGCAGCCAGTACCCCCTGGGGCTCGGCGACGGTCATCGGGCTGTTCTGCGGGGCGGGCGCGGTGGGCGTGCTGTTTGTCCTGTGGGAGTGGCGCGCCGGCGGGGACGCGATGGTGCCGCTGGGCATGTTCCGCAACAGGCTTGTTGTTGCGGCCTGCCTGACCAACGTCTGCCTGTTCAGCAACACGTTCACCACGTCCTACTTCCTGCCCCTGTATTTCCGGTCCGTGCAGGGCTCGTCGCCCTTCACTGCCGGGGTGCACATGCTGCCGAGCATCATCTCGCAGCTCATCACGGCCGTGCTGACCGGCCTCGCGGTTAGCAAGCTGGGTTATTACCTCCCGTGGGCCATCTTCTCGGCCGTCTTGTCGAGCATCGGATCGGGACTCATCTCGACCTGGACGGTTGGCACCGGCATTGGGACTTGGATCGGGTACCAGATCATCCTGGGTGTTGGTCGTGGTGCGGGCATGCAAATGGTACGTCTTCTCATTCCGTTTTGTTTTTCTCGTTGTATAATGGCTCAATGACAGCTGTGCTGACCCTGCCTTACCAACTAGGCACTCATCGCCGTACAAACCGTTCTCCAGCCGTCCCAGATCGCCGTCGCCTTGGCGATGCTGACGTTTGTGCAAGGCCTGGGCAGCGCCATCCTAATCTCCGCGGCCAATACGATATTTGACGACAGGCTCGCATCCGAGATCCACTCCCGGGCCCCGGCGGTCAGCCCAGAAGCCGTCATCGCCGCGGGGGCCACTGGCTTCCGCAAGGTCATCTCGGCTGAGGATCTACCGGCCGTTGTGAAGGCGTACGCGGTGTCGTTCGACAAGACCTTTTACCTTGCGATTGCAGTGTCGGTCTTGTGCTTTTTTACTTCCTCCGGGCTGGGAAATCATGATGTTAGGGTGAAGCAAAAGGTCAAGGGCGAGGGCGAGGCTGCGGTCGAGGGCCGCCAGGACAAGAAAGATGATACCAATGTTTGACGAATTGATGCTACGAAGACTGGGCAATTGTGGTAATTTCATGGCGTTCCCTGCTAATTCAGTACACTTGATATCCGATGCGTTGGATCAGGTATGGGCATACGACCAGGAGTTAAGTGTCCAAGATCCATGTCGATAGGTTCAGAGGGAGGCCAAGAGCGCTCACGGATATCCTGCGGCCGATATTGCTGGTTTAAGTCTTTTCGAATTAGATCATATGTACAGATAGACGACCCCTCACGCCTCTGAAGGCACTTGTCGCTTCGGTAAACAGGTGAAGCCCGAGTCCGCGCAAGGGCACTCCAGGCCATCCGGCCTTGGCCCTGACACTGACCTATCGTCCGGGCGGCTCCGATGCAGGTCATGCGAGTCGACTGCACTGTCTGACTTGTACAAGCAGCTTGGCATATCCAGGCAGCTTGGCGCTTCTCTGACTTGATCCTTGCACCGTGCATCACGCCCTCAGCCGGATGTCGGGTGAGGATGAGCCCAATCCCAAGTGGGGACACGCCTTGGGTAGGCCACGCGTATCTCATACCTAGCCCATGTCCCTTGGCTGCATTCAGGGTTCCGAGATTCCGTCGACAACGTTCGCCATGATTATAGTGTGTATTGGAAGCGTTTGCCCGTCCCTGAGCTTTCCCTGAACGCCTCGCCATGCAGTAGAACGACGAAAATGACCAAGTCTACATATTATTCAAAATCTGCAGTCGTTGTGTTAGTGGCTGTCTGGGTCGCAGAGGATGTCGCAGCAACTCACCTGATTTCGTAGCTCCCAGCCCTTGTCATATATCTGACCCACTTGACACTGCTGTAGTTGCTCTTTTCGAAGACCTTGAGGTATCTAACCAACAAGCCGCTGCTGGTGAACATCAAGAGGCTGAAGCTCATGCTCAGGGGGGGCCTGCTCCATGTCTTTTGGTTGGTCATGGACGTGAGCTCGGCCTCGGCGCTCAGCACAAACTCGCTCTGTCCGGTGAACCTTCCGATCTTCCACACAATGTGGTTTTCTGCGGGCTCGTACTTGGCCTTTCCTTGTGTACACCTCTCGGTGATCCTGGCCGTGTTCAGTGGTGTGGGGATGCGGACGACAACGTTGGTCGCGAAGAGCTTGGTGCCAAAGTTGGCCTTGACACCGATGCTGTACTCGACCTTGGTCTTGCCGACCTCGTTGACGATGGCGTGGACCTTGAAGGGCAGGTTGATGTTCTCGGTGGCGCGGTAGCGCATGAGCTCGAACTCGCCGTCGGGAGGCACGAAGGAGATGATGCGGTCGGAGTCGAACTTGCCAAGCTTGACGCACTGGTGGAACTGGCAATCCTCGAGGGTGACACTACCAGCCGCTGCCTTGGTCGCCTTGGTGCCCATCCTGTTGCCACTGGGTAGACTTAGCAGGCCGTCGTTGTCGAGGAGCAGCCTGTCGTTGAGGCCGAACTTGCACTCTGGGGTGCCCGATAGGTAGGCGCGCATGATAATCTGGCCGGTGACGTCGGCGCGCAGGACGGCGCCGGTGGCAGACATGAGCAGGTTGACGTCCTCAATGACATCGACAAAGGCCTCGTTCTTGCGGTACTTGACGTCTGCCTTGCGCCAGGACAAGGCGCCGGTGGCCTGCATTGTAATCTTTGCCGAGTCCTCGAACTTGTTCTCGGATTTGACGCCCTCGGTGGTGATGTACATTTTGAGGGTGTCGGTCTCGGTGTTCTGGGGGTAGCCAAAGTCGATGATCTCGTCGAGCAGCTCGTAGACAAGGACGAAATTGTTCTTGACAGCCTCCTCGTCAAACTTGCCAAAGTAACCGCGGCCGAGCTGGATTAAGCGGTAGAGGAACTCAAAGACGAGGGCGGCATTGGCGTTGCTCTTGGTGATGGCGACCAGGTAGATGTTCTCGTGCTTGACATGGCTGAAGGTGGTGCTGCCCAGGGTCAGGATGGGCGAGCGAACCTGGGCATTGCTGATGACCTGGATACGGAAGACATCGGCGAGACGGGGGCGACAATCGTTGCGAAAGGCGCGGAAGATGAGGTTCTCGCCCTTCTGGTTGAAGATCAGGATGCCGGAGAGCATGGTCGGAGGAGGAGAGGGGTTGTGCTAGGGACGGAACATTGGCCGGGGCTCGGTCGCTGGCAGCTGGCTGGTCTCGTCTTGATGCGACTCGAGCTTGAATCAGGTTGTTGAGTCGGGTCGGGTCGGGCGATGCCAATCGAGAAAGGAGCCGTCGATGCTTAGCTGATTGCTTGCTTGCCGTTGCTTTGCTGCTTCGGCCCTGGACAGTGATAGCATAAGCAAATTCAGGGGTTGACAGAGGGTGCAGGTGCGGGACGGCCGGTACAATCTACTGGCCTTGGTACCTGCGTCCCTCGGCTGATTACTAAGAGACTCCCTAACCCTGGGAACCCAATGTGCTGGTGGTGTCAGGTCATCGCAGTGATGAGCTCCCTGTGTCAGTTGGCCTGGCCTCTCTCAGTCTCCATCACCCCTCCACTCCTCTCGCCTATTCCACCAGTCTCGTCAACCCAACTGCTCCTACTGCAGTCTGGCTCGTGCAACAATCGATAGCATTATCAACCCATACCCACGATCTTCGTCAACCCAGCTCGATTCCGACTCAGCCTCAACGGCTCGTGCGACTGTGGATCCGTCTGTGTCTCCCACACTGTCTTGTCATGTCTCGAGGAAAACCATGACTCTAGATGTAACTATCACAGTCATGCACTGCTTGGTTGGCTGGTTGGGCTGGGCTGCACGACATTGCCCATCGCCCAGCTGCACCTCACCTGCACCTCGACCAAAAGGCATGCTCGCTCTACCGCAACCCGAACCTAAAGCCGAGCAAGTGTTTCAAGTCCGAGATCCCCAAGGTCTAGACGCCCTCTTTTCCCTAACAGTGACTCTGTCAAACAAGGGCGTGCGACTCTCAATGCACGGCAAGCATATCCTGTACCATTTGCTCATCTCAAACCAGTGGAGCGTCTACTCTGTACCGTATTCCAGTACGTAACTGGGTATCAGTCTTCCTGCAAAGCCGTTTAATTTTGGCACTCGTGCTCCACATTCAACCATTACGAACTCGAACAGATCGGACCGCCACAGCAGGACGATCATGTTCGTTACATGAAAACCTTTCGATGCACCTCGATCTGCTCACCGTGCTCTGCTCACCGTGCTCTGCTCACCGTGCTCTGCTCACCATGTGGAGCATACGACGTAGACGGACACAAGCTTCGCTCAGTCAGCACACCCATCCTCTGGCCTCAACATGGCCAACCCTGACCACGCTCCTCGAAAGTGACAAACGGCCCGCCATTTGGCCTTCACCCGGCGAAGTATGTCTTCTTTTGGCTCTCTGAAACATTCCATGCGCTCGTCGGCATGACCCTGGAGGAACCTTACCACTCTGCAGCGCTGCCAAACTCAACTCTCCGCTGCAGGTCCTCGCCCTCGTCTTTGCCGGGTTCCGAGGCTCAGCAACACAACAAGCAGCACCCAGATTTTTGACTGCCATCTGCCCGACATCAGATTTGAGCAAACTTTCAGGCTGGCCGCAATTGACGCCAGATATTTCTCGACGGTGAAGCTTGAGATCCCCATCGATGTCGACGTTGGTTGCCTGCGCGTACTTTTCGCGTCGGGGCCACAGTCCTTAAGGCCATCCTTGGGTCCTTTTTCACACCGCCCATATTTACTCTCGGTCCAGAAATTCGTCAGAGACGGGGCCTACTCCGGATCCTCGCCTGGCTTCACATGAACACAGCATAGGACAGGATAGCACAGCGCATAATCGTCCTGACAGCTGCCAGTGTAGACCTCCCGTCGAGTCTACACTAGTTCTCGGCTCTGACATTCTAGAACCCAAAAGACTATCAAACACACGGGACGATCTTGAATCCCGCCCACAATGCGGGCGGGCCCACCGGCATTGATGAGACCCACCTCCGCCATGGCCAAAAGCTAGAGCACTCACTGTGTCAGGAAGGAGCCACGCACGGCCCCCCATCGGTGTATTGTTAGCAAGTCCGAAGTCACTCGGCATTTTGGTACAATCTTAGAACAGACAACAACA
>JALPVH010000338.1:0-60419 GCA_023242295.1 Diaporthe ilicicola | reverse complement strand
AAAATAAAGATATAATTTATATTAAAAAAAGCTTATTTATTTAAACTTTAAATATTTAAATTAATATTATACCTTTATTATTACTATAAATTAATTAAATTAATTAAAAATAAATAATTAAAATTAATTAATATTTATTAATACTAATTTTAATTAATTTCTTTATTTTATATAAATGCTAAAGTTATTAAAAGTTAATAAAAGTTATAAAAATCTATTATTTATTAATATCTACTATTTACTAATTAACTATATTATATAAAGATTATATCTTTTTTATATTTACATTATATTTTTACCTTTTCCGCTATTTCTCTATTTATATAAAAGGGTTTTATTTTTATAATTAATATAAATATTCCGCTATTAAACTTAATAGCTACTTTAATATAATTATAACGCCTTTTATATTAGCTTTATATAGCTATATATTTAAAAATATTATTAAGTTTAAAATAGCTTAAGCTATAAAGCATTTCTATTATTTTAGCTTAATATTTTTATTACGCTTATTATTTATATTTATTTTATAATTAAGCTATATAAAGCTATTATTATAGGTTATCTTTACTTTATAATTAAATTAATTATAGTTATAATTACGGTTTTTATTCTCTTTTATTATTATAAACTTATAGGGATTATATAGCTTTTTCGCTATATTTTTCCTATTAATATAATTAGGTTTTTAAGATAATTTATTAGCTAGGTTACTTTCTTTTAAACGATAATTAATAATAAGATTAACCGCTATAAAGGTATTAAGCTAATATAGCTTATATATAAAAAGATTAGTCTTTATATACTAATATTTTAAATTTAAATAATTAGTAAAAACTATTATAAGCTCCGGGGTATAATATAAATAGTAATATTAAATAATAATAATATTAATAATTATAAATAGCTTAAGCTTATTAGCATTATAACGCTATTTTATAAATAATAATTTATATAACCGGAAAGTAATAGGATATTATATTTCTTTTATAAATTAGGAAATAATAAATTTAATAATATTTAAAGATATATCTATTTTTAAGCGTATATATAGTATAGGCTTAAAATGCTATAATAGAGGTATTATTAAAAAGGTATATTTAAATAGCTTAAATGCAGTTACGGTATTAGGTATAAAATTTAAAGCGCTTAATATATTTTCCTTTAATAGATTTATAAGAGGTGCGGTAATTTTCGAAAAGCTTTTAATAAATTAGCAATAAAATCCTATAAATTTAAAGAATATATAAATATTATATATATTATATAAGAGCGGCTATTTTAAAATAATATTAATATATAAATACTTTATAGTAATTCCGTTAAAGGTAATTATAAAACTTAAAAATTCTACTTAAGTAGTTTAAAACTTATATTTAATAAGGTTAAAATATAAGTTTACTAATTAAAGCCGTTTAAAAATATTATAAATATATTATATATATATTTTATAATCGCAGTTAAAAATTAAGATATTATTTAAATATATTATATAATATATATTAATTAGCCTAGCTAATATATTATTAATATAAGCTTAAAAGGTAGCTAAGGCGTTAATAAGCCTAAAGGGCATTATTAAATATTTAAAGTGCTTATATTTAATATAAAAGGCTATTTTTTATTTATCGCTTATATAGATTTTAAGCCTATAATATACTTTTTTTAAATTAATTTTAATATAGATTTAAGCTTTTAATAGCTAGTTTAATATCTTTAAAATTAGTAAGAGTAATATACGGTTTTTATATATATGCTTATTAAGCGTACGGTAATTAATATAAAGGCGTAGCTTACCTTTTTTTTTTAATATAAATAAAATAGGTATTTTTACCGGATTAATAAAATAGTAAATTTAGCCTTTTATTATTATTTTATTTAAATAGTATTTAAGCCTTTTAAGCTTTATACCCGAAAAGGGGTAAAGCGGTTTTTAAAAAGTAATAGTTTTATTTTTAAGGTTAATCTTATAATTAAGAAAGGAATATATTAAAAGGGTATTAGCCCTTTTAATAGATTTTAGATATTTAAAATCTATAAATTTAAAAGGTAATTATAATTTAAAAATAGCGTTTTAATTTTTTATATTATTATTAGCTATATCTTTACCCTTTATAGTTAAGCTAGGTATAGTAATTAAAAAAGAATAAACCGCTATAACTTTTAATAGCTACTTAAGTATAGGTTTAATATTAAGCTAATTTTAATATAAGGGAAATCTTTATTATTATTTTCCCTATTAAATTATAGGGTTAATAGCTTTTAATTAAAAGAAATTAAGAATAATATTTTAAAGGATATTAATAATAGTAAAATAATAACGTTATATTTAAATAGTTTTTTAAAAATTAATAGTTTTAAAAAAGATTAAATAGCTTTTATAAGTAAGTATTAATATTTTATTAATAATAATAAGCTTAAGGGCTAAATTAAAATAAAGGCGATACTTATATATATTAATAGCGCTATAGCTAATTAAGTTTTTTTTTACTTCCGAGTTAATAAGAATAAGGTGGTAATAAAATTAATTCCTAATATAAATAAATATATTAATATATATTTAACGCTTTCTTTTCTTTATTTATAAGCTAAGCTATTACGCTATAATAGGTTTTTAATTAGCTAAAGAAAGGTAAAAGTAATTAATAGTAATATACCCCCTTTTTTAATAATACTAATAGATAATATTTAAATACTAACTTTAATAATAACCTATATTATTATAAGTATAGCAGCTATTTTTATATAGCTTAAGATATATATTAATAAAGTATCTTATTTATTAGCAGTTAAAATAAGCTAACTCTTATAGTAGATAATTATTAATATTAAAATTATATTATATATTAATAATAAGGGTATATAAGTTAAGCGGTATATTCCAAGTATTTAGTTAGCGGTAATATTTTATTATATACCTTATATAATAATAATTATAATAAATAAGTTTTAATTAATTATTTAATTATTATATATAAGCTATATTATTATTATATAGGCGTATAAGTTATAATTTCTAAGCTAATTTAATATATTATATTAGGCTAATAGTTTTATTTTAAATATTTAAGCGTTATACTTAATTATTAATTATAATATTAATCTTTAAATAAAAGCGGTTAATAATATTATTAATTTTATAGGTTTTAACTTATAGCTTAAAAGCTTTTATTTCGGCTTTTAAATATTATTAAATAAAATTTATAATTAATTTATTATTTTTTTAATATATAGTTATAAATATTACTAATATAGCTATTATATATATAATATAATTGCTTAATTAATTATTTAGAAAGTTTTTAAATACTTTAAAAGGGATAATAAAAGAGTTTAATTCTTTATCTTATTAATAAGTAATATAATTATTTTAATTTCGCTTAAAATTATTATATAAATAATATATTATATAGCTAACTTTTTCCTAATTAGTAATAAAATTAAAGATATAAAAGTAGTATTATAGGTTTAAAAAAAAGGTTTAAAATTTTATATAAAAGGTTTTTTTATATTTTAAAGGTAAAAGGTTACTTAAATAAATTATTAATTTTTAAGCTGCTTAATTACTATATAATTATAATATAGAAATAAGTTATAGCTCCGATATAAATAGGATTAATAAAGGTTCCGAAAAGGTTATAGGGCTTTTATAATCTTAATATAATATTATAATATATATTTATTTAATATAAAGTTATTATTTAATACTAATATATTTAAGTTTTTTATTAAATTTTTATTTTTTATATTTAAGGTTATTATATATAGTATAGATAGCTTATTTAGCGTTTTTATTATTAATATACGGTAATATTTATATATTAAAGCTAAAGCTAAAGTTAGGTTAAAGTATAATATTTTAAGTTAAAGGTAAAGGGTTTATATTAAAGATAATAAATAATTTCTATATAGGTGCTATAGTTTTATTATATAAGGTGCTGCTTTAAGTGCTAGATATTATAATAATATTTTAAACGGTTTATTATTTTTAAAAAGTTTAAATTATTAGGTTTTAAGTATATAATAATAAAGTAGAAAACGGATATTCGCACAGAGTAAAACGGATGGTACACAGAAGCCCCGCTAACTTAGCACCCCCAGACCGCTACAGCTAATTAGAGCCTAGCATTTTAATATCGCCCTATAATAACTAATAGCCTATTTAATCTCTATCACTATTAAACTTAAATTAATTACCCTTTATTAATATTAAATAAATATTAATTAAATTTTATTAAAATCGATTTATCTAATATTAAAAATTCTTTTAATTATTTAAATCTTAGCTTTTTTATATTATAGCGATAATATAGATATTAAGTTACTTTAATTTTAAGGCGTAATAGTAGGCCGATTATTATTAATAAAACGTTAATATTACTTAAATACTTTAATTAACTATTATTAGTTAACACTTTTTAATTTTTCTTTCTCTTTAAAACTTTTTTATTATAAATATAACGGTAAATATAACGATAGTATAATATAATTATAATAAAGAGAATATTTAATTATAATAGCTATAAAGTTAATATAATAGTGTATATATTAAATTGGGTGGTAGGCGTTATTTGTGCACTAGGGGCTATATATATCTGTGTACCATCCGTTTTACTCTGTGCGAATATCCGTTTTCATAAAGTAAATAGGTATATATAGTATAGGCGCAGGTTATAAGTAATAGTATTAATAAAAATAAAATTATTAAATTTAGCCTTTTAATTTTTTTTTTTTTTACTTTTTCTTTCCTTTTTTTATAATAATCTTTCCTTCCTTATAATATTATAGTAGTATTAATATAGCGGTATCGGTATTTCTTTTCCGAGCCTATTCCCGATACTTTAGTATTTCTAAGTATAATCTATAGTTCTGGAAGGGCTATAATATCACCATCTGATAATATTAACCACCTTAAGCATTCTAGTGTATCGCCTATGACTCTTATGCGTGAAAAGCAGGAATCCAGTCCGTGACGCCTTTTGAAAATGTTCGTAGCTGTCATCAGAAACGCATATTTCCAAGCCTGAGTGATCATTACCATCCAAATTTCTCGACTGCAAGTTGAACATTTCGTCCCCTCCCGATAGCCTCAGCGCACGCATTCCTGACCATCCTGTTCAGGCCATCCGGCCCGGACACGACCACCGCGGTCTCTCTATCGCGAGACATGCAGTCATTGTCCTCCTCGTCCCAGCTCTCGAAGGCGCCAATCACGTCCGGACGTCCGGCAACAGCTGTCGAAGGCGGGACGACAAGGTCCAGACCGGCGGCCACGAGCTCGTCGAGCATGGAACTCGGCACCCAGTATCGATGCTCATCCGAGTGTACGATCCACATCATGCGCACCTTTTGTTTCCACTTCGTTCCCTTCTGCGCACGGATCTGGCCGTGGCCTCCTTCATCAGCCCGCTCGCCCATCAGAAGAGCCCAGACCAGAGGGAACGTGACGGCAATGCCGCTTCCGCCTGCAACCAGTACCGCGCTGTCGGCTGCACGTAGCATTTCCAGCGCGTGAGACGAGCCGTAGGGCCCGTCGAGCCTTACGGAGACGCGATGATGTCGGTGAGCGTAGCATAGCAGGTCGGTGGTGAAACCCTCCTGGGACCGGATCAGCAGGTTCATCCAGCAGTGTGTCGGCTGCTCACGGTCAGCACCAGACTGGCGCTGTGACTGCGGCGCGGCAGATGCGATGGTGAAGGGGTGTGCCTGCAGTGCGTGTTTTCGGCCGAGTGCTGGTACTGTGAGGAAGACATGATCGGTAGGCTTCCATCCGTGTTTGATGCTTTGGCGTGGCCATGGAAACCAGGAATTGTTTGAGGCCGACTTTTCCCAGTTCGCGGACATTACGATGGTCTCGCCATCGGGTAGGACAGTAAGATCAGTAGTCATTGTGGTGGACTTGAGCCCAAAACGCCACACGACGCGGTCGACGAGGAAGATGGCTAGCGAGGCAAGCACGTACGGCCTCGCAGTGTGGAAGTGGAGGTACAAGAACCCGAGTGCGATGACCTGTAGTACCACATGCGATGCAAGGAATATCTCGTACCAGCGCTGGCGAAGGCTTCCCAAGGATGTGCAATACAGCAGCTCGTACGCGACAAAGGCACCAATGCCAAGTAGGACGAGCGGGTGAGTAAAATAGGACCAGGCGTTGTCCGCACCTGTCAACCAAGCTGGCTCGATAGCAAAGCGCCAGATCACCATGGACGCGAAATGGACGAGTGCCTCGAAGCACATCCACTCGCCAACTCGACGATGAAAGACATTGAGAGCCTCATATGAGCGTCCCGTGAGAACATTGAGGGGCTGGTTCTTGGCCGCCAAAAGGTAGAGTAGAGGAAGGTTGACGATGAACACGAGACCAGCTCGATCAGCGAAACAGAAGAAAAAGTTCAAATAGAGCAATCGGACTTGATATATATGAAAAAAGACGTTGATGCCGACCCAGACCCCGACGAAGATAGACGTTGCATTTGATGGCAAAGTCCTGTTGATGACCGGGAGCGGTCTAGGTTGATACTCTAGCCAGTAAGCCAGACAATTCTTTGTGCGCGCCCAGAGGCTAGTCTCGTCATGTTGGTGACGCGGTCCAAGCAGCGGTAATCTTTCGAGATCGGCTTGGGCGACATCTTTCACTGCACCCGAAGGAGTCGTAATTCCGGGAGAGCTGCTCGAGGAAGAAGAAAATATCGTCTCCGGCATATCATCGTCAGCTTTGATTTCTCCGTCGACCGTCGTGGAGGACGCAAGCATCCTCATTTGCCATCTCTTCCAGCATCTCCTCTTCTCCAGCAGATGAAGTGCTGTGAAGACAGCAAGAAGCAAGAGCATGACATAGTTGTACGCCGCAACTATCCTTCTTCCGTCCAGTAGAACCTTGATTAATTGGCGTAAGTACTCCAGCTGGTCCGGTGGGATCTGTCGGTCGCGTTTTGCTGCAGCAAAGTCGTCGATGTCATCGAGCAAATCGCCCAACTTCGCGAGCCGCGCCGACTCGCCAACGAGTCTGGCGAGCCATTGCTCAAGTGAACAATCGCCGGGACTACCGCCCGTTGCATTGTCGTCCATGGAATTGGAATGCGGAAGCGCCGGTGCGGATGGCAGATCTTAGCGAGGCGGTAAGAGCGATGGCCGCTTCGGATGTTGTGAAACCAAAGAGGGGAGATTGCGGTTATCTCGATGATCTGATAAGATTGATAGAGTGGATCACCAAGACCGGCAATAATGGGTCACTGTTAGAGAGTGATAAGGAAACGCATTGAGTCACGCATAGTCTCTAACACGGATTGATACGGGCGAGCAGTTCTAGTACTAACTAGCGCGTCCGAGTCCAGCCTGGCCTTGTCACATGCAAAGCAAGTGGCTATGACCTCATAGGGAGCAACGGCTGGACATGTCTCTCAAGTCGCAAACCAGACGGCAAAGATGGCTGAAGTGGTGGTTAGAAAGAGGAGATGAGTATTTCTTGGCAGCTTTGCTATGTCGCCTAAGAACACGAGATGCTAAAGGTGACGGTGTTGAATGAATGGTGTACTCTGGCTTAGGCGTACACTTCAGCGTATTGCTGCCTGCAGGATATTTAAGTGAAGGAGACTGCACCTTTAAACTGATTCGTTCGTCTAGCTTTTATGGCGACAACAATCTGAACTGAGACATGCTAGAGGGCACGTCTTTGTTTCGTGACAGAGCAAAGTACCTAGGTAAGTACTACTATTAATGCAGCTTGATCATACAAGCCATAACCTCTTGACATCCGCACCTTGTTGATTTGAATATTATTTTGGTTTCTCTATGGGGTATATGTATACGCTAAAAACGAAAGATAATCATGTCCTGCATACAGAATCTGTGGATACGCTCGCTCAGTCATCTAATAAACACTCTATGTGTTGATGTATCATGCGGAATTCAAGGTGTAATATGTTATGAGATAGTTTCGGAGATTTGGAAGAGTGCCGGATGCGTGAAGGGAGACCATGGCGAGCCTACACTGTCACGAAGACCTTGTCTCATGTGTCGGCTTCCACTCACATGATGCTCAGTTCTCACACCCAGTTTTCCCTCGGAGACAACGGAGGATGGCTTGCCAACGGGCTTGGCGGTGCCTCCGGGTCATGGGACGCCCACTGCGGCCTCGTGAGCTCTTCGTCACTGCAGTCAGACACCGACGAGTTGTCCGCTAAGAACGCGCTCACTCGCGTTCTCCGCTTCGTCTTCTTCACTTCCGGGATGGGTTCGGGTTTGTCGAAGGGGAACCTCATGCTCGTGCTCGAGTTCGGTGCGTGTGTTGATGGTGAGTAACCGAGTGATCGGTTTGCTGAGTGGACATCGGGACTCCCGGAGAGGCTCGACGGGTTGCTGCTGATACCCGCCGCGTATTCGCCGTACCCAGATTCTGTCATGCGCGAGGGTGCAGGCAAGCCGTCTTCTCCGAATGTCCCGCGTGAATTGGCCTTCGTGGACGTGCTCGACCTGCTATGGGCCGAGGTAGAGGACGCCATGCTGTAGTGCTGCATCCTTGTTGGTAGATGAAAGCTTGGGGGGTTCGATCTCGGTGTCCTGGACGATCGAAAGCTGTCTTGAGAGTTGGTCGACTGGTGACCGCGACGAGGTGACTGGGTCATGATAGGCGGAGGTGAGCGTAATGATCTTTCCGTATGGGCCGGTGAACCGCCTCCGTAAGGAGTTGCCACGTGGCCGAAGCTGCCCTTCCTCATGGCTTCGGGGGGGCGCGAGCTCTGTGGAGATGCGTTGGGTTGCTGATAGTTATGAACAAAGTTATGAACAGAGTATCCATTCGTTCCATGTGTCGGGGGTGGTCCTGTTGGGTTCTTTGTTGGGGTCGATGGCATTAGAACGGGGGCACCTTGGAGCGTTGGCTGAGAGGGATCCGGAATCGACCTGGCGCTAGGGCATGGTCGGAGGCTTTGGTGAAAACTCTGGCCCCTGCTGAGAGAATCTCCCCTAGCAGAGTCTGGGCTCATCGCCTCGTAAACTTCATCCTCAAGCTGGTCGATACTGCCTTTGGATGATCGCGTAATGACGGACATTTCAAACTCTTTCCTCACTTGGATGCCATCCTTCTTCGCCCCGGGCCCGTTCTTGAGAATGCTAGCTCCCTTATTCATTGCTGTTGTTTCGGTTACCGTGGGACACCGGTTCACGTCCTGGTTCTGCATCTGAGATGATGATACGAAAGTGTTGGTCTTGTTGGTCTTGTTGGTGAACCTGGGTAGGCCCCTACTCCCACCCATCGATGAGGTGAAGCGGCTGGTGATGTGATTGGTCGCGAGAAGCTTCATCTTGACAAATAGCGGGCGCAGTGTAGCGAGTGATGAAGCTGTGATGGCGATTCCGCATTCGACGATGCTCCATATTGCCAAGTCGGAGAAGTTGTAAAGGTAGTCTGGATTAGAGAGAAGTTGCTGGGCGTATGGAATACGTGCAATGGTTGCCACAGAAGCCCTGTAAGTCTTTAGCGTTAGTGATGAAATGGGAAGGGGTACATGTAAGACGCCAGATGACAGCACTCTGTCGAGAACGTTGGGCCGGACCGCGTCTGAGTGTTGAGCGGCGAAGTGAGCCCGTAGGGGAGTGTCACGTACAGGGAACCGAGCGAGAGGACGCAAATAACGGAGATCTTGGTCTTCTTGTCCAGCTTCGCATGTTTGATGAGGGTGATAGGGAGCAAGGCAAGGATGAGATCTCCTGCGATGCCCAGAAGAACGGCAATGTAGGTTGGAATCGTAGCCATTGCTTTGCCATTGCACTTCCCAGTGATGGGCGCGTCTGTTGCGTATCGCCACCAATAAAATGGTACAGGCTGGCACTGAAACACCGCAACAAAGACGTAGAAGGCGTTGAAGAGCCCGACGAGGACGAGCAGGACCCAAATGGTGATGCGCTGCCATCCGTTGTTGACGCACAGACGGAGCAAGAAGATGCCGACGACGAATTTGACCATCGTTGACACGACGATGTAGGCGATCTGGCCTGCCCACTTGAAGATCAAGGCCTTGGGCCGTTCATCCTCCGGAACGTGCTCGACGTGCGCTCCCAGGCCATGAGATACACCGAGGATCACAAAGGCACAGAAGGCGCACTGAAGGAGCTGGTTTTGGGAGACAGTGTTAGCACGAATTCGACAGGCAATTAGACTTGATGGTACTCACGCAGGTCAAGACGGCTAGCCAGTCCTCGATCAAGAAGCGCTTGAGTATCGCGACCATAGTATAGCAGCGCAGTGAAACCGCGATGACGCTCAGGGATGTCATGACGAGGGCCACGGCCGCCATTTCGGGCCCCCGGTTATCGTCACCAAAGTCCCACATCCTGTCGGCCGGTTTTGGTTTCGAGCTATGGTTGAGACTGTCCCTCTTGCCGCTGTGCGATACCCAGCGTCAAGTTCCTCACGTCGGGTGTGGTTGCGAGTTCATTGGCGCATGGTCTGAACTCGTCTGCGAAGAATTGACATGGAGTATGGAGAAGCTGTCTGAGGAAAGCAAGGAGAACTTGAAGTGAGTGCGAAGGGAAAACTTCAAGAACGGACCGAAGTCATGGAACATGCAACGGGCAGGACGCGAAGATGCAGTAAGTAGCACCGCGGACCCCCGGCCGAGCCCACATCCAGGAGCGGACCCCAGGGGACCGGGCTCGGCTGGCTCAACCTCGAGATTGGGACCGGATGCAAATCCATGATAGACATGGACGAATTCGGCGATCTCCACATCTCTGCACATGGTGACGACAAATGGGAGAGGCACGAGGAGGGAGTTGGAAGAGACTACGAGCGGCGGGCCCCTGGTTACCCGCTGGACAAGGTGAAGCGATCACAGCAGTGTCCAAGGCCAGAGGCTCAATTGGTCCGCGGCCGGATCGGGGGACCAGCCTATTGCGTGCAGCAATGGCGGCCTCGGGCTGTGAATGGCCCAGAAATATTGAGGAATCCTGGGCCTGTCCCGGTCGACGCGGCGAATGGGAGAGGGATGCGGCCCCGGGAAACAGAGTTTGGCATCCACTTCTGCGCCACTGGCAAGGCAATGCGCACTTGCAGGACTGGCAGACTGGTGGGGGCTGTGGGGCAGGCCAGGGCCCCGGGAAGCTTGACGGCCCATTGCAGCCCAGTTGAGAGCGGCGGCTGCCTCTCACAGCGCCAGGATGCATCCCGAGGTCCCTTAGTTACGGGAGAGGGTCTCGGATTATTTTCCTAGTGGGGCAGTGGGGTTGAATGAGATGGGCAGGGGTCCCTCTGTCTGTCAGGCCTGTCCGCCTGCCTGTTGCCACCGTGCCACCATCGTAGCAACTAACACCTAACCACCCTGCCACCGCGTCACCGGGGATTTATTTTGGACGCTGGGCGCAGCATTGGGCCTGCTGGCAGTGGCGCCACAGCCGCGCTTGCCACATCGACACGTCGACACGAGGAATTGACACGATTGAGAACTCTGCCCGGGACTTGGTCAGCCTGCCATTTGATGGCATGAATGGTGTCACGAGACGGAAGGGTATCAAGACCCTGGCTGTCACTCTTGAAGACCTGCGTTCAATCACAGGGGCCTAAGATTCGATCTCGCTCACGACCGGGACATGAGAGTTCCTGGAAATTGATCCCCTGAGACTCTGAATTATGCGACAGATACAAGAAATCGTTGTTGGCACACGCGTGAATCTTCGTGCTCAACTGGCCGATAGATACTAGCACTGTCTTCTGCGCACTACCTGGGTACGCAGGCTCTGTCAATATCAGGTGCCGTCCTCGTCATGCGGCTAGAACGGGCGCTCTAGAGAGAGGTTACATTGGAGTAGCCCTACCATTGCCGAAAGTCATCTCGAAAAGTCGTACAACAGCGGGCCAGGGGTGGCCTGTCTCGCCGTGTTACCAGTAACTCTTCGGTGCCGAGCGCTTGGGCGAGACCTAACATCCACTAATCTGTCTGCTGTCGGATTCATCACATCGACGGAATCCGTATTCATTTACAAGACGACAGAAAGAGTGTCTGTGCACTCGGTTCTCACGCTCGCGAAGTGGTAATCGGTTTGCACCTTTCAGGCCGAAACATGTCAGCGGAGCTTGATCTGCGCCGCCCTGGTGCAGGCTGATAGGGCGACCTGCCCTCCCAAATGAAGCTTGTAGGAGCCTGCCAGCTTGTCAGCCCGTGCGATTGTACAGTCTGTACAGAACACACCCAGCGGGAAATTTCAACACTGTAAAAACACATGATTAGGCCTCGGTGCTGGATCCGACTCGTATACCACTGTACATTTAACATCACGCCGGGTACCAAGGGTTAGGTACGGTGGCTTAAAGCTAAATAAGTGTTAAAACAATTTTTTAGTTATTAGGCTTACCCTTTAGTGTTAATTATTCTTTAATTACTACTATTTCTATTATTTTTATTTTTCTAGCTTTAATTATACCCCACTTTTACTTTAACCTTTATTTTATTTCTGTTTTTTAAAAAAAATAACTTTTTAAATTTCTTAAATTTTTTAAAATAAAATAAATATAAAAGAAATTAAATATAAAAAGTTTTAAAAATTTAAAAAAATTAAAAAAAATAAAAATTTTTTTTTTTTTAAAAGGTTTTTTTTAAAAAAAGGAAAAATTAAAAATAAGAAAAGAAAAAAAAGAAAGAAAAAAAAGAAAGAGAAATAAAAAGAAAAAAAGAAAAAAAGGAAAAAAAGAAAAAAAGAAAAAAAGTAAAAAGTAAAAAGTAAAAAAAGAAAAAAAAATTTTAAAAAAAGAAAAAAAGAAAAAAAAAATAAGAAAAAAAATTTTTTTTTTTTAATATTTATAGAAAAGTTTTATATTAAATTTTTTAAATTTTTTTAAGTTAAAAATATTTTAATTTTAAATTTTAAATTTTAACTTATTTTATTTATATAAATAAAAACTTAAAACTTTTTAAAAAATTAAGTTATATAAATAAATTAACCCTCCTAAGTATAAGGTTAAAAGACCTATAATTATATATTTTTTAAACTAAATTTTATTTAATTATATTACGTTTTTATAATTAGGCTTTATTTCTCTAATTTATTTAAATAAAAGGTAAACCTTTTTAAAAAAGCGTGCTAAATTTATAATTTTTAGTTTTTTCTTTAGCTTATTATTTATTATTGCTTTATAGGTAATAAATTCCTTTATTTCTTTAAAATAGATTTCCGAGTTATATATCTTTAAGGTAATAATAAATATATCTATTTATTTAGAAAGGGAAGGTTTTTTATCTTTACGCTTCTTTACCCTAATAAGAAAACTTCTTATCTGGGTAAAGATTTACTTATTATATTTAGAGTTTATTTCTATAGCTATAGAGCTATTAGATCTATATATCCAGATAATAGAATATAGTAGCCTTACCTAATTTAAGGGTCTTAGGCGTATATAAATGGTGGTTTAAGCTTAACTAGCAGTTATCTTAGTTTCGGTAGCGCGGTAGGCTAAATAATTGCTTTCGAGTGGTCTTATGGAAAAGGTTATAATGGGTATATGTTTAAGCAGAGCCAGAACCTTAGTTAGGGCAATAGCAGCTTTTTAATATCGCCTATTTTAAGTAACTTATATTTGCCTGAGTTATATAGCGATAGCACTTTTGTATAGTGCTTAATAGCGTCAGACTAGGTTGCTTACGGCCTGCGATAGCTTTAACCTTAATAGACTGGTTTATATTAAGGCTGATAGCTTATTAAAAGTACTGGCGCGAATAGGCGTGGCCTAACGCTACAGCTATTAGCGCAGAATGGCGGCTTCTAACTATAGATAGGCTTATAGAAGATTAATAAGTTATTATAAAAAGTCCTGTATAGCAAAACCTACTATATTAATTTAAAAGATATATTATGCCTTATTCTTCTTAAATACTTACTATTATTCCAGCTTAATAGGGGAATTTAAATAAATAAAATAATCGATATAAATAAATTAAAATTAAAATTAATATTTATATTTTATTTTATTTAAAAAATATTTTTATTTATTTATTTTATTTTATTTTATTTAAAATATATAATTTCTTTAACCTTTTTTTTATTTTTTTTTAAACGGTTAGGGTAAGGGTTAAGGTAGAAAGTGGGGTATAGTTAGGGTTTCCACTACTGATTTAGATTCTGGAACCGGGGGGGGGGGGGTTGATGATTGATTCAGAAAATTTGGTGCGGATTTAAAGGGAAAAAATCGTTTTGGCACTCATTCAGCTTTGAGCCACCGTAGTTGGGAGGGTCTTGGCACAACGACCACGTGCGAGAGATGCATCTGAAAGCGATGGCAATGATTCAAACGAGAGCTAAGGTTCAAATGTGACGAGCGACTTACTCGATACGTCTGTGACTTCAGGAAGCGACGGCCGATAGGCAACAACCAAAAGGGAATGTAACATCTCATGGCTCGAACAGGAAATGCTGCCATTAGCCAGGAATTCCCAAGACGAATCATCTCGTGGCTCCCACGTGCGTCAATGTTGTGAAATAGGGCTGAAGGCGTGATATTGAGAATGATTGGCTGACTTTTTCCGGGGTGGTGGCCTACGTGCCGGGATAGCGAGATTCAAGCATTACTTGCACAACCCTATTGACAGATGCAGTGATAAAACGGCGTCAGCCAACACCATGTCTTTTTTTAAGCATGAAACATACACGATGGTACTATCGAGAACGATCCTGGCCAGTCAAGCCCCACAGCTCCTCTCCCACACAGATTGAGGATTTGTTTCCGGCGCAGAAATGGAAGAAGCCGTGCGAGTCCACTTCCAGTGGTGCAAAAGCAATCCTGAGATCCTGCTCATCTTGTGAAGGAACACTACAGATATAAGCGAGTTCCATCAGGTCTGCATTCTCGATGCAGTGCTCCTGCCGATCTGAGACGACCCCACCCGTGTATCCGGCAGGGTCAACTCCTCTTCTTACGATATCATCGGAAATTTCTTCCGATTGCAGTATCGTGTGGGTCTGAAATCCCTCCTGTGCACACACGCTACATACTATTCTGTCTTTACCTCCACAGCCAAGAGTGAATATTGATCGGAGTCAGCCCAACACCTGTGTCGGTGGGATTGGGAAGCGCAATCACGATGCGAAGTTGTATTTGTAATTCTCGGCAAGTTTAGAACCCCGATGCGTCGGGGAGCGTTCACAGTTGCGCGGACAGTCATCCAGGGTCCTATCCAGAACCATTTCGAGCACTATTTCTTTTGGAACAACACCAGATTTCACTGGGAAACCGAATTAAAGAAGCTAGAACCCCGAAAATCCAGAAAGAGCACCAATAAAATACACTTTTGAGCGTTGGAGGTTGGAGCAGCATGCAGCATGCGAGTCTAAGAAGACTTGTTGGCGCCTGCACCGCTCCCGCCACCAGTAGCACCGCCCCCGCCGCGAGAAGAGGTGCTGCCTCCTCCATGACCAGGTAGACCAGACGGAGATGGACCTCCTGAACTTCCGGTACCAGATCCAGTTCCCGAGCCGGTCCTATTTCCTCCAGTACCAAATCCAGTTCCCGAGTCGATACCAGTTCCTCCAGTACCAGATCCGCCCGAGCCAGTGCAGCCAGTGCCGCCAGTGCCGGTTCCTCCAGTTCCGGTGCCTCCAGTGCCAGACTCTCCAGTGCCAGACTCTCCAGTGCCAGACTCTCCAGTGCCAGTCTCCCCTTTGCCCGTCCCTCCGATGCCCGTTCCTCCAGTACCAGATTCCTCTTCTCCAGTTCCGGTTCCACCTGTAGATGAACCACCTTTTGTCCATAGATTTAAAGTCAGCAAGTGTACTCTCAAGACAGCCGCCTAGAAGGTGGGCTACTGACCTCCTGCCCCGCTCAGACCGGCGGTCTCTTCGTCCGTACTTGTCTCACCTCCGCCATCATGGCGGCTTCTAAGCTTGATGGGCATGGCTCCGGGCAGGTTGCGTGAGAGGAGAGAAGGATCTGAGGCAGCGACGGCATTGTCGTCTCTGGTGGCAACGTGAGGCAGGGCTAGTGCGGAAGTGAAGGCTGGGCTGAGTACTGCAAGGACGACAATGGCTTTCTGTGAGTACTTCATGGTGGCTGTGAAGGATTGCTGTT
The DNA here is from genome assembly GCA_023242295.1 of Diaporthe ilicicola. Lineage (NCBI taxonomy): Eukaryota > Fungi > Ascomycota > Sordariomycetes > Diaporthales > Diaporthaceae > Diaporthe > Diaporthe ilicicola. The sequence goes on along the minus strand of JALPVH010000338.1, from coordinate 44,368 downwards.
ATTATAATGTAGTGATAGATAACAAGAAAGCTGTTGGCTTATAGAACAGGAATGAGTTTGCAGTGGCCCGAGCTGTTGGAAGTGTTGTTGCTGAGTTGGGTTGAACTTGTATGTTCTTGATGATGATGAATAAAAGAAGGCCGCAGTGAAGATAGGATGCGCTCCCTTCTTATAGAGAAACCACGGTATCGCCGGTTTGGTACAAAACTGGCGAAGGCATCCAGGCAATCTGGTTGCCCAGGCTCCTGCTCAACCAAGCCGTTCATCATCTGCAGCATAACCAATGCGAAGAATCTAGAAGAACCATAATAGTAGTGGAAACACTTGGTCCTGTTTCGCACAAATAGAAGTCTTCATCAGCTCACTGTATCAATTGTGTTCGTCCCGACGTGATAGGAACATGCAAGATTCAGGTGATGTGTTTCGTTCAAAGGGGTGCGACATCAGATGAAGCCGCTGTTGGGGGGAACTTTAATCAATCGAAGGCTGGACCTTCAAAACATGCACCAAAAGTTATCCTGCGCGAGGTGCAGAAAGGGCTAGTTAGACTACCATTTCTGTCCATCCCGAGTTGCAAAGTTCGAATGCTGATCTAGAAATTGAGTGGCTGTGTCGCCGAAAAAGGAATGACAAGACCCCAGTGTTTGGGTTGAAAATAAGTTTAATAAATATAAAGCTGGCATGCACAAACTACCTGCGAGAACGGCATATCGGACGATCTAGCACATGGTAAGCACATATATCGAACAGTGTTGCCGCTTAGTAACGCCAAGTTCCTGTTGTCTCAGGGCCTCTCGGATCTCCCGGAACAGACAGCAGCTAAGGGCCCGAATATATGGAAGACGGGCTAGATGTTTTGAGAGAGGTATTTGAAGAACATGGAGAAAGAAGTTTACCAATCGGTCATCTTGGCGCGAGGCAAGCCAGGAGAGAAGTGTGCTGTGAGTATGGTGTTCGGTTGAGAGTACCTCCCTCGTCCACCCAGGTGCTCATGTCACCAGTTTCCGCCCCCAATGACACACGTCGAAGTCGTCCGCTTCGTGATCAAATCGAGAATGCTGTCCGAGTGACAGATCCTATACCATAGATCTCAATAATGCTGCGTGGATAGAGTATCCTCATTCCATGGTGGTCCTCGAGCCGTGGTTATGCCACTTGGCGTCAGTCAAATTTATCTCTGACTGGTGTCTGGGACCTAAGGTTAGCATGGCACTTGCATGGCCGATCCTTGTCTGCCAAGGGATGGTGGATGTCCCCACAGCCGGAAAAGATTTTCGCAAAACCTTGCAATATAGTGTTCCACCCCACCCGGATCTTCAACACAGCATGGTCAGGTGGTGTAGTTGGTCATCACATCAGTTAACATTAAAATAACTCGTCTAGAGCTATTAATGGGAACACTGAAGGTCTCCGGTTCAAACCCGGGCCAGATCATCCTCTTTTGTTGGTTTGTGGTGGGTGTTGTTTTGCCTCAGTACAACAGACACACCACCCACGCTTTTATGCCAATCCACTCCGGTTTTCAGAGGTTAAGCTATAACTTGTTCGAATTTATGTTCTGTCTTCTCAATGTGTGCTTAAATTAACCGCATGATCATGTGTGGACTATTTGTTTACCGCAACATATATGAGCACAGTGGGTGTGTGGTTCACATGCAAGTTCCAAGCACCGAGACCAGAGCAGCACCCACTTTGTTTGAGTCTCAATACGCCATGCATTTGTGTTTCTCTTCCACTAATTATTTGACATGTACACATGCTTTAGGAATCCGCGTTGTGGTGATGAACCTTGCGCACGGCCTGGTGGTCCGGTAGTGGCACATGGCATGCTCCCGGATCCGGCGGATCTCAGTGGCCACGCCGTCACAACGATACGACGGAAGAGAACATCTAGCTGTGAAATGGCTCTACTTCCGAAATCATGCTGGCACACTCATTTACTCCGATAGATTCAAAGCAAAGTGATGAAGTCGATATACACCAAACACCATGCATGCTTATTGGAGCAGAAGCTGTGAACGTGTGAACCTTCTAAAGTTACCGTAGCCGCTAAAATGACCACTCAGTGCACGTGGTGCGTGGACCTGCTTGATCTTCAATATTCCTCAAACAAACCTCGCTCTCTGCATATAGAATTCATTGGTTTCAATGCCGTGCAGCTATGCATCGCTTCAAACGAGGTAGACCAGGCCCACCCCCGCCCGAGCGTCCGCCTGCTCCGAGCTTCGTGCCGCTCCGGCAGCAGCACCGGTTTGTGACGCCGGACTACCGCAGTACGATAGCCAAATGCTGCAGCACACAGCTCATCAAGTGACTTCTAAGGTTACCAAAAATACAGCTCGATCTTGGCAACGTGCAACCTGAATTCGTGTACTTATTCACCTTGGGAGACAGAAAAGAGGTCACTCAACAAGACGCTGAGAAGGATATAAGTTTGACCGTGACACGGGCAAGGTGATGTAATTCCTGAAGAGCAGATCTTGAACCATCGCCACCTGCTTGGGTAGCCAGCGGACAAGCCCTCCAATAAGGCATACATGACAACAGGAAACAGCAGCAACAAAACATCAGTCAGTCCCGAATTGGCGACGAGGGCGAATGCCATCATGCTGAGAGCCACCGCCTAGAAAAATTGAATTTCGGTCCAGCTGCTGGGATACCCATGAGCACTGCAAATACTCCGGAAGTTATAGGAAGGGGGGGTCCAATGAACCCAATTGAGTGAATGGCTCGGTGCGGGCTTTTGGGTCCAGTTTACCGTCCTGGCTGGGAGGTTACCCACACCGTTGCAGTGACGTGCCATGAGAAACGAAAGCATGATAATATATCAAATATGTTGTCATTAGATCTACCACCAACGCCACGCATGCTTCAGATAGTTCGGGTAACCAAAGTCCACAGGTTCAGTACCTAGATCCAGACTCATGCAAAAGCACCAACAAGTGCCATGAGCAATGCCCCGCCTCCAACTGCGACGAAGGCATTGACCCTTCTACGTCCATGTAGGGTCTTGTAGCTCTTCTCGGTCAAAAAGTCCTCCGCCAGCAGCTGCACCAGTCCAGCAAAGAGCAGCAGTCCACTAGAAATGGCATTCATGAAGCCGACCATGAGCAGGCCCGTCTGGCTCATTGGGTCGTAGAAGTTGTGCACCATAAGCCCAATCGCCTGGCCAATTGGTGTTGTCGTGCCGTAGGCCAAAACCATGAGCCATGGCCTCGGCGATGACTTGGGGAGGTGGAGGCCCGCTATTCGAGAGCCGAGCGCAAAGCCTTCGAATGTTTGATGGAACGCGATCGCCACGAGGAACACCACAAACGGCGGGCCCGTGGCAACCGAAATAGCCATCCCGATGAAGACGCTGTGGAAGAGAATGCCGGCCTCGAGAAGCAGACACTGCAACATGAGGCGTCTCTGCTCGTCCGGAGTTGGCATTTGAGGCAACCCTGGGCTCCTTGGGGAAGAACTGGGTTTGATCGAGGACCTCGAGTTTCCGCCATCGAGGGGCACTGTCGAGAGCTCGTCCATATTCAGCTCCAGGTCCATCGACTCGCGGTCCTCATCGTCGTCCTCACGCGACCGCCCCCCTGTCGGCTCGTCGGCGTCCCCATTGCTCTTCCCGTTTATTTGTAGAGTCGGTGTTGATTCCGGAAGTGGAGATGCGCCAGCCATAAGGCCCTCCGACGCGCCCAAATCCTCCAAGGCAATGTTAGTAGGCCTGTTTAGTCCACGCCTGGCAGCCAGAATCCCACCATTCTGCCCATGAGGGGCGCCTCGTTCGTCGTCGCTTTCGTCATCTTCCCACATATGCGAATGTGAGTGCCCAGCACCTCGTGTTGTGAGATATGACTCCATCGCAACCACCACCATCGCGGACACCATGGCGATCAATCCTGGCAGGGGCCTGTAGCCCTCGCTGAAGAAGTACGGGAGACATGGGTCGTTGAGGGACTGGAAGGCAGTCGGGAGGAGATGGACGAATGCGGTGGCGATCAAAACGCCGGTGCCGAAGTGCTGGGAGTAGAAGACTATGCTGTTGGATCGTCGGTTGCGAGAGTGGCTGGAGATCAGAGGGAATCCACAGGCTGTGAAGGAAGGGCCGGTCAGTGATTGGTCTCAAATCGGGCCCATCAGCAACAGGGTAGGTGTTTGGTATGTACGTACATATGGTGCTCAGTGCTAGGATTAGAACCAAGGCGGCGACGTGCAGAAATGTGTCGTAGGAGCCCTTCTTGCCCGAGCCACATTGAGGTTTCGGTTTCGAGTCGGTCACATTGTCACGCTTTGCGAGCTCAGCCAGGAGCCACTCGGTCGGAAGGGACGACCAGGAGATATCTATGCACACACGAGATCGAGGTCAGCATCAACAGGACGTAGCAATGTGCAACAGTGGACCTCTTGGTTGGGAAGGGAGGGCGGGTGAAGGGTCCAGGAGCAAGCACACACCCGTCGCCAGCTGGGTCAGATTATCCATCCTGCGTTTCGGACGGAGACAATAGAGATGCTGTGCAGGAGGCTTGGAGCACGTCGGTCACCATGGCTTCGGGAGATTTGAAGTGAAATGGAATGGAATTGAATCGGCCTAGCAAGCTAAGCCGCCTCCTACGGACAAAAACGCCAATGCCAATGTTCACAAAGGGTCGAGCCAGGGAGAGGTGTCCTCGGCAGACAAGCTGACTAGGGCCACGCAAGTGCGGTCTCCGACAAGGGACACGGCAGTGGGGCTAAGGGCGGGTGCCGCTCGCAGCCTCATGGACCGTTGCAGCTGACAGCTGCATGGATTGTGCCGGAGCGCGCTTTCGCCAGAGCAACATTCGCCAATCGGGGCTCTTCCAGCGCTCCGGGTGCTACTGGCAGTGGGGGCTGGCGACCCCGGCCTACAGTATGAGCGCCCATCATGGCCCCTGAAATAAACCGTCTTCCTCAATGCAAGCCAGACCACCACCCATCTTCAAATTATCAATGTGCAACGCGCAGTGCGGTATGCTGGTTGAGACCAACCTGTAAGGACTGATCTTCTTTATGGAGAGCCACGGCCTACTGGCCACAGGCTCCACGGGCCAGATACTACCACCACAACACGTTGACCTCAACGCGCTGTGAGATCGCGACGTCAATGAGACGAGATACGCAGCGGAGAGTCCACTACAATTCCATTTCGTTCTCCTGAACTGCCTGTCGAAATCGTATCTGATACCCAAAGGGGTGGAGCAAATTTGTTCCAATGGTCGGAGTGGCTTTTGGATGGATACCCTTCGCGGTTTAGACCGTACGTTTCTCGTTCCGTAGCCAAGAAGCTCGGTTGATGCCATCCGCCATCGATGCCGGCATTTTTGAGCGAGACTCCGGTTCGCGAGCAGGCATTGAAAGCATCGAGGGTGCTACGATGCGGAGCAGCAGTTAGTGCTATGCAATCCCCTCTGCGAGTACTTCACCCGCCGTAACGGTTGTGGCCAAAGTTTTAAAGACCGTTTCGTCGCAATGATGGGACAACCACCGCGGACAAACCAAAGATACACGCAACATGCAACGGCATTGATACCTCTCTGGATCTGGGGGACTTGATATCGAAAATCCGGCATCTCGACGCCTCACGGAGTCAGCCTTGCCACGGGCAACCAACTCATGCGGATCGCTGGTCATTTCGAAAAGGTCGCTCGCAGCACAACGGATCCGTTTCAATCTTCTTACTCAGACATGCTTACTCTCCCATCAGGATGACAAAACTTCAGCAAACGAAAAAGCTAGCATAGCTCAAGCAGCATACCTATACGGTCGGATGAACTCTAAAAGAATCGCCATAGCTAGAGTGCGAGTGGTGAGGATGCTCACCGATGCGGGATGGTATCATGACTTCAGGGCACCCACAGCATCACCCACGATGCCGTCTCTCGACACGAGGGCCAAAAAGGCTTTGACCTTGTTAGAAAAAGGAAATGGTAATTTTTAACACCCTCTAAGTAAGTTTAATCGCGTTTGGTAAAATATTTGCAAGTTAGAGGCCGCAATTTATTATATTCAAATTTGGATAGTTGTCTTCAAATGCCAGTGCCCAAGGTGCCGCACAAGCTGTCGAAGATCGGGCATCGTTAGATGAACCGCAAAAGGATACATTCCCGTGCATGCCGACGCAGATGTCAGCCGGCCCCCAAGTGAAGAATTTGCCAAGCATCCTCCCAGATGTGCCTCATAATCACAGCTGCTGATCCACTGCTGATGGTTGCACAATATCCGAGCCTCAATGCATATAAGTACCTTCTACTTTACACTTCCCTTTTGCCCGCTTACGGTGGCTTACTTTTTCGCTCCATCTCAACCTCCCCACCCGCCCTGGCGGGTTTGAATTTGAAAATTAAACGTTCTCGAACGAGGGAAGAAGCGACATGACCTCCTCACAGGGCAATACGATCATCTTCTTGACGGTTTTGTTTGAGGTGTTCGCCTCCATCGCTGTAGTGCTGCGTTTCTGGTCTCTCCGGGTAAAGAGGAGAAAACTCATGGCCCATGATTCACTGATCATTCTTGGATATGTGAGTCTCGGTTGCCCGATTCTAGACCAATATTTTCGTGCGTTGAGACAAGTTTCAGACTACTGTCACTGGCCTCACTGTCGTCCTTATCTTGAGTGTTACTATCGGCGGTCTCGGATCGCCTCCTGCCACCATCGTGCCCTCACAGACGCTTGCTCTTGAAAAGGTAATGAACCTTGGTCAAATTCATATAGGATATAAGCTGAATAAACCCGATCTGTGATTGGGATCGTCGCAGCTCCTCCTTCCCCTCCAAGTGTTCTACTCATCGTCGATCAGTCTTTCAAGATTGTCAATCCTTCGTCTCTATGTGGACCTCTTTGGCACGCAAACCGTTCGCTTCCGGTACATTTGCTATCTCGTGATGGCTGTGTGCCTCTTGTGGTGGATTGGAGAGACCACCATGATTTTTGCGATCTGCCGACCTTTCGAGTACAACTGGGACCGTTCCATCCGTGGGACCTGCGGCAACAGGACTGCCGGATACATGTCGGTGACCGCGTTAAACTTTGTTATCGATCTCGCAGTCACGCTCTTACCGGCGCATACAATCTGGAAGCTGCACATGCCTACGGCTCGCAAGATTGGGATCATGATCTTGTTCTCCTTGGGCCTCTTGTAAGACATCGCCCGATTCGTCGTCCGCTCCAAGCCCACCATTACTAAAGACGGGATCTACAGCATCTGTGCCATAACCATTGCACGACTTGTGTTTTACCAGGGAATCCTCGACATCAACGACTCAAACTTCACGATCACCAGCACAAAACTCTACATCTTCACTTCCATGGAGCCGCAGCTCGCCGTCACGCTGGCATGTGTCCCTCTTCTAGGGCCTGCCAGCGAGAAGCTCGCCTCCTGGACCAAGACATCCTGGATGAAGACTTTGTTCAGCACAGACTCGCGCGCTGCAAAAGCTACCGACCCTGCGTTAGCTTCCTCCGGGTACATCAACATGGGCAGTTACAATGGCTTGGGTCACGACGCCAAGATCGAGAGAGGTGCAAATCCCGATTATTTGAGGTCGCCGATGCGGGCACCGTGTGACACTGGGAACATCTGCGTTAGCCGCGAATTCGAGCTGCAGAGTTTTGAGGCTAGCGTGGGGCGATATGAAGCACCAACAAGGCCGTGAGCTACCTAGGTAGGCTGGAGCAGCTAGGCAGCTACTTTTTGGTTCATCCGAGATATTGGTCGATGAGAATATTGGGTCATGCCCTTGGCGGGTTTGGGCAGCCTATCTTGGCCCTCGAGAGTGCGATTTCCCAATCACATTTACCCGGGACATAAGTGAATAGAGTAGACTCAGAAGATTTTCCGTCTATGAACCAAAAAGCGTGAATTTTTCATGAGCAAACAAGTGATATATAGTCTTTGGGAGATTCCTCTCGGCCCGTCTGTTATGTGCTTTGGTTCTCGATAACCCATGTACATAGCGCTGTCTCAAATGGCCCTCGTGACTCCCCATTCTGCATCAGAATCCATTTCTGGACGATGCCACCAACGAGCACCAGCAGGCAACATTGACGCCTGCTTCAGATCGGATCCTTCGAAACCCTTGTACCCAAAATTCATTTCCCCCCAACGCGGGAGATCGAAACAGATGAAGCTTCAGTCTCATTGACAAGATGGCGAAATTGATGCAAGCGCGAAGGACTTCGATTCTAGACATACGAGTTCTATAATTGCAGAGTTCTAGGAAAAACGTTCTCCACAAAAGTGAGTCTAGAGAGTATCCACTATGAAGCCTTTCCTTCACCATTCGCACGTTGCATCTTTGTCACAATCTTATCCACCAAGGCCAGCAAACTGGGAGCACTGGTGACCTCCAACGTGGTCAAATCAGCCCCAAGCTTGGCACGAGACCAGTTCCTAAATTCCACTGCAGCCAGTGAGTCAAGACCGTATGCGGAAAGCGGTTTGGCCGGCTCAAGCGGCTCGTCGAGGCGCAGAGTGCTCATGAACTGCTTGTTGACGACATCAACGGCGGCGGGCTGCACAAGCGCCGCGTCGGTGCTGTTCTTGACCATGAGAATCAGGGCTTCCACCTCCCTGTTGGCGCCGTCGGCGCCGCCGGATGCTGTCCCAGCGCCGCCGCCGAAGCGGAGGGAGGTGAACCGAGCGTCGGAGAGAAGGCGTGACTGGGGGCTTTGAGGGACTGCGATTGAAGTAATGAGCTGCGCTGCTGAGTCCGGGTTTATAGGCTCATCTTGTTGCTGCTGTATGGACACCTGTACGATCTTGTGGAATAGAGACTCGTTGATGGGGGTCCAGGCAGATGTGTTGAGGGCGGTTATGAGCTCCGAGTGCTCAGCCATGTACCCGATGTCGTCGATGGCACCAAGGTCAACCGAGTTGGCCTTGAGCCCGAGGCCCCTGCGGTAGTATGCAAAGCTGTCGAGGAAGACATTTGCAGCGGCGTAGTTGGACTGCGCAGGCTGGCCGATCAGGCCTGAGATGGAGGAGAGCATGACGAAGAAGTCTAGGCTGAGGCCCATTTCCAAAGCGGCGTTGTGGAGGTTCCATGTGCCGGCTACCTTGGGGGAGGTGGCCGTCTGGTAGTCGTCGAAGGTCATCGTTTCGAATGGTCTGTCACGAAGCACCATTGCACCTTGGACGACGCCGCCGACTGGCAGACTCGCGCTCCGGAAGGCGCGTATGACATCGTCGTAGCGCGACACATCACCGCGAACCAGGTCCGCAGAGCAGCCCTCGGCCGCAAGATCCTTCAGGATAGCCTGTGATCTCGGGTCATCATATCCACTGCGCCCAATGATCACAACATTTCGAGCTCCATGGCGAGCCATATCGACAGCAAGGGACCCGCAAAGACCCTTCAGTCCCCCAACGATCAGGTACGACACGTCACCGCGCAGCTGGAACTGTCGCGAGGAGGGTCGAACGAGCACAGGAGGGTCGGGGTCTGAGTGCTCCTTGTTGGATATGATGATCTTGCCAATGTGGTTCGCGCCTCTCATGAACCTGAGCGCGGATGGGATGTCGTCGTAGGCGAAGAGTTTGATCGGCGAGATGGGCTTGACCACCCGCAGATTGATCATATCCATCATCTGTCTCATAAGCCTGTCATTTCGCAATCCATTCGTCAGCTCAAGTGCCTCAGCAAAAAGGACGATCGTGCTATATATTCACTTACGTGGCGATAACTGCGTCCGTGACGTGTTTGTGCGACATATCAAAGCAACGATATGATGCGTTGCGAGCGAAAGGCTCCATTGCGAGGGTGTTGCGGTCAATGTGGTCTTTCTTGCCCAACTCGACCATCGTCCCGCCTTCGGCGATACATCGCCATGAGGCATCGAGCAGGTCCCCAGTCAGAGAATTCAGAATAATGTCCACACCATAGCCATCAGTGCGTTTCATAAGCTGAGCCTCGAACTCAGTGGTGCGAGAGTTGAAGATGTTGTTCTCAGGGATTCCAAACTCCTCCATGAGGAACTGTTTCTTTGCGTCTTGTCCCACGGTTGCAAAGACTTCTGCGCCTATGGCATGACATATCTGAATGGAGGCTATCCCAAGCCCACCTGTGGCCGAATGGATGAGGACTTTGTCTCCCTTCTTGATGTTGGACAAATTGAACAGACTGTACAGTGAGGTGAGATATACTGAAGGCAATGTAGCGGCTTCTTCGAAGGACAGCCAGTCCGGAATGGCGATTGTCCTCTCGGTAGTCGCAATGATCCGGTTGGCAAAGGTGCCTTTCTCGAAGGCCAACACGCGCTGGCCGACATGGAATGGAGATTTCAGATTGGAACCGATACGCCGAATCGTGCCTGCACCCTCAAGGCCGAGTAGGTGGGCATTCTCAGGCACGATGCCCATGGACACAGCCACGTCCTTGAAGTTCAGAGCCGAGGCGAAAAGTTCAACCTCGACCTTGTTGTCTTCAATTTCCAGAGGCTCTGAGCTGATCTCAACATATTGCAAGGAGTCGATGGAACCAACCCGCTCAGAGACTAGACGAATTGTCGTCTCGGCTTGGTGAAGCCTCGTCTCAACGGGAGGATTGCCTGCAGTCTTGGCCAATTCTGCCCTGTTGACTTGGTCATCGCCAAGGATGCGACTCACGTGAAGAATGCCTTCCCTCTCCACATACTCGCACTCAGACGATTCCGTTGGGGGCTTTTGAATCGATCTGAGGACCACGTCGATTGACCGGGAACTGCGATCGCTCTTTGCGTCCTCAAGGTCGAGAGTGGTTATTCTCATGGACGGATCTTCAGTCCTCACGCTTCGGCAGAGGCCGTGGATCATCGCCCCATCTGGATTGTTGACTTGCCACTGGGCAGAATTGCTGACCCAAAGGATCCTGTTCCTCATCTGTAGCAGCCTTTGTACTGAAGCCCACTGATCAGAGCTCAGGCTTGGCAGAATCGGGCCTTCGATCTCAGCAAGGACCAAAATGGTACCATCGGGTCGGACGCATCTCAGGGATTCTTCGGAATAATCTAATTCCCGAATATCCCAACCAAACTTCGCAAGGTCACGAGAAACCTTGCAGCAGAGTTCCTGGTGATCTTGGAAATGGACAATGTCTAGCGGCAGGGCGGCAGGGGCAGACTCCGGTGCCGACAAGGTCGGTTTGGATGGTGCGATAATGAACCCATGAACTAGGAATGACGACTCAGACACCGACATGGAGTGGACAATTTGAAACCCAGGAGGCACAGGCAGCCCCGTAACCCCGTTTTGGAACTTCGTCGAAGCAGCAGAGCCGTTCAAAGCATGATCCGCCGGCTCCCATGGCCGGCTTTGTTCCAGAAGGAGAATGTGGCTGTCAGGACCAAGAATGTTGGTGAAATCATGCATCAAAGTTGTCACATCAGACATTCTGAGAGGATATTGCAAACGCAGAATGACAATATCCGCTCTCTCAACCAGGTCTGGATGTTGTGTCACCAGACTTTGAGGCTGGTTGATATCCAGGAGCTGGAATGAAGTCCTTTGAACACCTTCGTATTTGGCCTGGGCGGAGACCACAGCCGTTGCCTCCGATGCAAAGAAGACATGACTGTCGAAGGCATTTCTAGTCTTGGATCCAGAAGACAGCCCTTCAAGCCACAGACTAGAGGATTCTCCTGGTACTAAAGATACCTCCACAACCCTTGCGTTGCTCATCTTGTGAGAGAGTAGGTCCAGCGCATCCTGGAGTTGGTCCCAGTCCTCAAGTTTGTTTGTAGAGAAGGCTTCAGGGCTTAGCGTCGCGTCAGGCGCCCAGGTGAGCCTGCTATACATGTGGGCGTTGTAAGGAGAGTCTTGAAAATCAAGCATGTGGTACCGCAAGCCCTTCAGCTGGAAAAGCAGCTCACCAGTATCTGGCGAGTACACGCTGGTGTTGGAAGCGTAATTCTTATTCTGGTCTCTCCTCCCGGGACCAGCGAAGAGAGACTCCGAGACTGCGATGCCGTGGCTGGTGCTACCTTGCACAGCTGTCCTGATGACGATGTCGTCTATGATGGCAGGCACAAGAACCGCGTTCACACTGCTCCTGATGCCCTTCCAAAGCCCCGGAGCACAGGACTGCATACAGCCATCGAACGCTGCGGGATGCACCGGATACTCGGACTGGATGTGTGCCGAAGGTGGGGGCAGTAGGTCGATTTGGGATCGGCAACTCCTCGACCCAGACGTCGTTTCAGCCAGCTGAAGCTTCTGGAAAGACTTGCCGAAATTGTAGCCAGCATCCATCATCGATTTGTACCAGAGAGCACCGGGGGCGGCATGCTGGAGGGGAGCAAGTTCTGAGGGACTGGCAGAGGATTCTACGTCCTTTTCCATACGGATCTGGCCTTTGCAGTGGTCGACCCAAGACCCTTCGACGAGCGACCGGACGGTCCAGTGGTACCACGAGTCCCTCTGGCCTAGCAATGGCGAAAGAGTCAACATAACCCTAGTGTCAACTCCTTCCTCCAAAACCAGTGCCTTGTCAAAAGACACGTTGCGCAATCGGACTTGCTGTTTGTGCTTGAGATCAGTCCCGGCCTGGGTCCTGAGGACTGCATCTGTCTGAAGCATTGCCTCGACAGCCATACACATGTATCCAGCCCCTGGAAAGACGACCTCAGGTCCCAACTTGTGGTCCTTCAGCCATGGTAGTTCGGCGAGTCTCAAGGTCTTCTTCCAAATTGGCGTCTGCCATGGAGTGCCGAGGACCTTTGACCCCAGGAGGTCATGATGAGGGTAGAGCCGATGCCTCCAATCCTTGCTTGCCTCGTTCTCATACCAGTAGTCAGTATTGTGGTTCCAAGCGTAGTTGGGCAAGTCCGTAACCAGCCTCGGAGCCTCTGGTTTCGCAGCCAGATTATTGACGACACGGAAGTCGAGGTTGTGTCCTGCGATGAAGAGTCGGCCCGCCACATCAAAGATAGCTTTACCGGCTTCCTTTCCTCTTGCCATCGTGGCGCAATATAATATGTCGGATCCGCCCCCTGGAAGCTGTTTCTTGATCTGACCGGTGGGACCAGCAAGTGCTCCACTGGGACCAATCTCGATCAAAAAGTCAGGCGAGTCGTTATCTGTGAGCATGCTTTTCAATGCCTGATCAAAGAGCACTGGCTGTAGCATATTCTTCTTCCAATATTGTATATCTACCGACCGGTCGCGCGCGTATTGTCCCTCCACAGACGAGAACATTCTCGTTGTCAGGCCCTGGTCTTTGATGTTGGAGAAGGACTCCTCCTCGAGGCACTTGACGTACTTGGCCCCGGCATCTGCCATGGAGGGAGAGTGATATGCCACGTCAACCTGCAGATTTCGAGCGAAATGACCATCAGAAACAATAGCTGCTCGTACTGCTTCTAGATCCACGACGGGGCCAGCCAGAGTGACGCTCTGGGGGCTGTTGAAGCACGCGATGCTGACGCTTGATACTTTTCCAGTGCAGATATTGTCGATATACGGTCGAACCTCGTCCGCTCCAAGCCCGGCAGCCATCATGCCCATCTTTGAAGCAGACCCTCCAGGGCTGGACTCACTGACGGCCTTAACAGAGTATCCGCGGTAGTACGCGGCTGTGATGGCATGCTCTTCCGACAGGAGACCAGCGGCGTAAGCGGCAGCTATTTCTCCGGAAGAGTGGCCAACCACGGCCTCGGGGTGAACGCCCCAGCTCTTGAGCACCTCGACAATCGCGATCTGAAGTGCAGTGACGAGTGGCTGGGAAAACTCTGGCTCACGAAGCCTCTCGGGGCTTCTGGCCTCGGTAAGCTCCTGCATCAACGACCACGACGGCGGGTGAATTAGTTTCTGGAGGACTCGGTCCAGGCGCTGGATCGCCTCGCGGGCCTTTGGAAAGTTTATGACAAGGCTTCGACCCATTTGCGACCACTGCGCGCCTTCTGTGAAGCTGGATGTCAGTATGTGCCACTAAGGTAAATGCCAGTAGGAATGGGTATGATTGTGGATTCACGTACGACCAGTAAAAATGAAGCCGATCTTTGGGGCATTCGTCCTCCGTTTTCCATACACTATTGACATTGGGTCCAAGGACAAGCTTTGTGTGAGAAGGAACCCGCGATGAAAGTGACGAGACCGCCGCTCGGATAGTGTGTAGGCGAGGTCGCCAAGGCTCACTTTCACCTTTGGATTGAGGAGATGCTTCCGAAGAGACTCTGTGTACGCTTTAAGCGAAGCCTCGTCGTTGGCAGAGAACAACAAGACATGTGGTGCCTCTACCACCTCGTCAGTCTCGTCGTCATCCAAGAAACCATCAACACCGTCGCGAAACGAAGAGATGAAAGTTTTTTGGTCTTCTGGGACCTGGTCGACGATGACGTGAGCGTTCGAGCCGCCATAGCCAAATGAGTTGACGCTGGCGCGGCGGAAGCCCACAGCTGCTGCTGGCCAAGGTATTGTGTAACGAGTTGCACGCACTCGGGAGCCCTCGAAGTCGATGTTGGGGTTGGGAACGATAAAAGTTGGGTTCCCTGGGATCCGTCCCTTTTCCACGGCCAAGACAGCCTTTATGAGGCCAGAAACACCGGCCGCTGGCTCAGAGTGGCCCACGTTGCTCTTGATAGAACCGATTATCAGCGGCGCATCCTGGGCCTTAGACTTGGCGAAAACGGATGCAACGCCTTTGACTTCTTGTGGATCACCGGCTTGGGTGCCCGTACCATGCATCTGAGATGGAGATTGCGTCAGTTGAGTGAATGGACCGTGTTTGAACGTCTCTGCATGACTCTACTCACCTCAATGTAGCCAGTTGCTGACAGGTCTGTGATCCCGGCGTTGGCGTAGGCGGCCTTTGTGGCCATTGCCTGGGCTTCCGAGCTTGGGCTGGCGATCCCGGGAGTTCTTCCGTCGCTATTCGTGGCTGTCCCACGGACTATAGCCCGGATGGGATCTCCGTCGCGCACTGCATCAGAGAGGCGCTTCAACATGACGCAGTTCACGGCCTCGGCCTTGATGTAACCATCTGCCTTCTCATCAAAGGTGTGGCATCGGCCCGAGAGGGAGGCTGCGCCCTTCATTGGGCCACTGTCCATGACATGTTCTGGGCTCAGGTACATGTTTGCGCCAGCAACCAAAGCCCCGTTGATCTCACGGGTATTTAGGTAGCGGCAGGCGACATCGAGGCCGACAAGACTTCCCGAACACGCAGTATCAATCGTCATGCTTGGCCCGTGGATATTGAGGAAGTGGCTAATGCGGTTGCTGAGAATAGCTCGCCCTACGCCAATAGTCACAGATGGAGCACGATCGTCGGGATCCCGGGATTGCATATCCGCATAGTCCACGGCGTAGGATCCAACAAAGCAGCCCACTGCTTCACCGTCGAGCTTCTCGAGAGGCAACCCTGCATTCTCGAGGCACTCGTAGACAACCTCTAAGAGTTGCCTTTGCTGTGGGTCCATGGCGATGGCGTCGACCTTGCCGACTTGGAAAAATGCAGCGTCAAACTTTTTTGGGTCGATGTTCTCAAGGAACATTCCTCCCGGGGAGCGCATTGTGTTCGGCTTTGTGGATCCATCGTGATGGGTGTCGATGCGGAACCGAGTAGCCGGCGGCGTGTTATCTGCGACGCCACCACTCTCCAGAAACTCCCAAAGCGCGTGTGGGGAGTTGCTGTTCCCTGGTAAGCGGCATGCCATGCCTATAACCGCTATAGGGTCCTGAGCCTTCCGTCTGAGAGTCTCAGGTACGGCCTCTGACGAAGATCGTGCCTGCCCATTGTGGCGGGTGTCGAACGGATCTGTCTCCTGAAGGCCCATTGTCTAGATGTTCAAATTTATTGCAGATGACAGTGCCCGGTAGAAGGGAATGATTCAAGAACAGCCACCTACTAGTATGGAATGCGGCCTCGGCGTCGGGGAAGACATCTTATTTGAATCTTGAGAAGGCTCGAGAGCCGAAGAGACCTTATATGTGGACAAGAGATAATGCAAGGCAGAGATGTCACTATCAACGATAGTCTCATGCGCCGCCATGTAAACACCCAGCCGGCGTGTGTATCAATCCCACCGAATTGTCAAGACATGAAGCTCAGATAACAAGATGTCACCAAGCTGTGCTCTCATTGGCCTGTGAGTATGCAAGACAAACTACATGATAGAACCTCTACAGTATCAGGAGATAATGCAATGTGAACTCTATGGTACCTTGACAAGAGACAGATCGCGATGTATCTCCGTAAACCACATGCGTGTGGCTGATAGCAACCCGCACAGTGTTCGTAAGTGGTATGCTTGGCCGTCTCACGCCATGTTTGCTGACGCCAAAGACCCACGTAGGAGGGAGACGACGCATGCTGACAACGCAAAATGCAATAAGAATCCTTCATGCATTAAGGTGACTGCAGTAGACAGTCTTACGCATAGAGTATCCCGTTGGTGAACTGTGGGCAAGACATATTGACTGGGTCAATCTGTTCCGACGTCGGGTAATCCACGAGCAACTTAGTTCAAGGTCTGCAAAGGGGTGGTAAGCAGCTGCTCAATTTTCCGGACAACCTACTGGCGAGGGCGTCCGAAACAAGGAATGTCACGACTGCCGTCTCTCATCAGCACTGTATATGGAACAGTCACAGCACAGCACAGTGTGTGAACATTGGTAATAGCAGCAATAGAAACAGCAAGGAAGCAGATGTTCCTGGGCAATTCTTGTATTGTATAGTACAGAACCAATTGGGACAGATTCCAGGTGTGACCAAATACCGGGCTAACGGGACCTGGTTGGGGACCAAAGCATGCAACGGCGATCTCCCCATCACTATCTTCACGGAGCACCAAGTTGACCCAGTGTGCTGAAAATCATTGAAAACCTAAACAACCCCCCCCCGAGGGAGGTTCTCTACCAGATACCCTCACGTACGCACTAATCACGTTCTTTGCCCAACACTTGCGTCATGGAGAAACGTGAAATCGAATTCAAGACCGTCGATGGTCTCACCCTCCGCGGTGACCTCTATCCGGCACAAGGCTACGCTGAGAAGGGTCCAGCTATAGTGATCACACCCGGGGTTTGTCTGTCCCGTTTCTCAACCAAAAATCACTACTTGGAGAGAATAAACTCGGCCGCAGCCATTGCTGATATCTCATTTGCAGTTCAACTGTGTCAAGGAAATGTTTGTGCCTGAGATTGCTGAACAATTTCAAAAGGCCAACATTACAGCCATAGTCTATGATCCGCGGACACTAGGTCTGAGCGATGGACTGCCAAGGAATGACATAGATCCAGCACGGCAGGTGTCGGATTACTCTGATGCCGTGACCTTCGCACGAAGCCTGCCAAACGTCGATCCATCAATGGTTGGCATCTGGGGCATGTCGTTCAGCGGCGTGATCGCCCTATCTGCGGCGGCTCTGGACCCAAGAATTCGATTCTGTATCGCAATCTGTCCGCTCTTGAACCTTGAATACGAAGAGACGGTGTTCAAGAAGGTTCTTGCAAAATTGCAGCGGGACCGCGAGTCCCAGCTCGCTGGTAACCCTCCTCTATACGTGCCAGTCTTGACCGCCGAAGGCAAGAATCCGGCAGGTATGGGGATGGGAGCAGATAAAGAAGAGTTTGATTAGTAAGTATACCTTCAAGCAATAGCAATCTACTCTCTAGGTTCCACTTGGGCTTACCAAGGGGTTAGCATGGTCAACGCAAAGATGCGTGGGGCTCCCCGCCACGAGAATCACACCACATTCCAGTCTTACTATAAAATCAAGCTCTGGCAGCCTCAAAGCATCATACGCTACCTTGACAAGACACCGGTCATGATGGTGGTCCCGGAGCTCGACCAGATCTCTCCACCCAAGGCTCAGATTAAGCTCCACAGCACGTTTCCGGAGCCAAAGTTGTTACATATAGCCCCTGGCAAGAAGCATCTCAACGTGCTGAGCGGAGAAGACTTCCCCTTGATAGCGGATTTGCAGAGTGGCTTTATCAAGGACATTGTCACAGGCAAATTGTCCCAATAGCTAGTCAGGTTTTAGTATGAGGACAGCCGACTTTCCCATTGGCTCGGATGATATAGGAGGATCATCATGTTGCTCAGCGTTCCTGGGGCTTTCCCCCAAATTCTCGCTTCGGTTCGATGCAATGCTCAGGGCCTCTCAATAGACCAGTCTGAACTAGTTACAATAAACATGATGATCGACAGGTCCAAGAATTGAAATAGTAAACTGGAAAATGCTTACGACGTCAAAACTGCAAAATCACCTGCCAGATCAAATGCCGACTTTTCCATGCATTCTCGCAGTAAACCCAGCAACGAGAAGAAGAAATAAAAACAAGAAAACCAAAGCCTGAAACCCAGAGCTACACCCTTGGTATATCCTGCTGGCCCTTTATCCTTATTTTAATTTCGCCAACTCGAAAGGTCAAGGCTGAACCCGAAGAATTGACGTAATTACCTGAATCAAGGTCACGAGCTGTGTGAACTGAATGCAGAATGCAGATATAATACTTAGAAACGGGGCTCATCTTTCACAGCAGGCACGGACACTACCATTTGCATCGAGTTGCTTCTATGCAGAAGAATAGCTGCAACAGACTCCGTAGGAATTAGTTCATAGCTTTAGTCGTTGCATGCATCAATCTATCAGATAATTGAAGTCACTTTTCTCCTTAATCTTCAGTAATGCCCTCATGAGACTTTTGACAAGACCATTTCAATAAGGTCACAGATTTCTTCCGTACAGGCGCGTGGTAACTCATGACCTCCATCATGCTGAAGAACAATAGACGAGGACTCCCCACATAACTTCACCAAATCTTTGCTATGGAGGCACCACTTGTCACGACTTCCGTATACATGCCCCGTTGGTACTTGTATCCGTACTGAGTCTGTGCTTGGATGGAACATCTGGTACTGAACTCCATCACAGGTGACGCCCTTTTCCAATTGCCCCGGGTTCCGAAGATATGCAGGGTCCGTCACCAGGTGCTTCGGTACGGTCACTGGCCTTCCGTGCTCATTGGGGGGCATATCGCTCACTCCAAAATATCTGCGGGCATCAATGCCCACGTCAGTCCGGTAGGAGAACGGAAGTGGGGAGGCAAAGAAAATTGCTGCTTTGAACAGAGGAATCTCTGCCCCTAATTCTTGATGTAGCAATAAAGATGCTGCTACAGCAGCTCCCTTGAATTGAAAACCCCGTAAGCATCCCAGGTTGCGATCAAGATTCTGTTGAAAAGTTGTGGTTGTATGATCAGAGGGCAGTACAACTTACCTGGCTGAACCCAATCACGGCATCAAACGGTCCGTGGCATTTAACTATTTGACGAATTTGACGATGGGCGTCAAGAACCTTCCTGGTGGTGGGAGTATTGTACCAAGTAAGGTAGGGTGGCGGGAAGAAGTCTAAAACCTCGGGAGCTGGCTCACACTCGTACTGACCGTCGTAGAAGTGAAGGTCGTAGTCATCAGGCAGCATTTCACGTATCTCTTCTGTTCATGAATCACAAGTCAGATCGCAACCGTGATCAGATTCAGCTTTGTGCAACCCACTGGTCTGCTCTCTGAAGATGGCCGAGTTCACGCCCTGTCCATGAAGGCACAGCAGCCGGACTGGCATCGTCAATACAGATGTGGAGAGACGAATGAAAATCAAGTGCGCCTCAGATGATGTTCGAGAAGTCTTGATGGAATGGCGGTAAGTCACTCATGGACATCTTCCTCTGAGACAGTATCGCTAGTGGAGTTTGCAATTGTCCTCTCGGATGACAACACGATACGCAAGCTCCTTCTGATTCGTTTAGAGGGCTTAATTCTTCTAAATGGATTCATCCTATCAAGTCATCAGCGAGAAAAGAGGTGGGCGGCTGAACACAGCGTAGATCGGAGCAAGGGGCGGGAGAGAACCCCGGCCATTGGGTTTATGCAGTGCTTACCTAGGTGCATGCCTCAAGTACCTCAATGCATGTCGGGTATTACTCCAACAGCTTGCTATTGGTCGATCACGAAGAGTACCAAATCATGCAAATCTTTTCCTTCTACTTTTCTCGGTCTTGAAATCAGATAGATATACGCTTGCGTGTCCCCGAAGGATTTGATTGTGCATTATCTGAAGTTGCGGTCAGGTTGCCCCCCCCCCCCCCTACACACACCCGTACTGAACATGACGTCCCAAGAAAGCGGACTCATGGAGTCTGTGAAGGCTTTTGCAACCCCGAGTCTCAGTTCCAAGCAGGTCACAGCCATCGCAGATCTAACTTTACAGCGCAAGGTTCTCTGTGTGGTGTGCACAATCCTCATTGTTTATATTTCCATTGGTTTCTACCGCCTATACCTAAGCCCCCTTTCTAAATATCCAGGCGACAAGCTAGCTGCAGCCTCCGGATGGGTAGAAACATACCATGATGTGTTTCGGGGCGGTCAATTTATCTTCAAAATCGAAGAATGGCATGCGAAGTATGGTGAGCGGTCTCTCATTTTCTATGTGTACGGCAGACGCCCAAGACATGGCTATTGATTGAGGATGCAGGGCCTATCGTCAGAATCAATCCCTGGGAAGTCCACATCTCAGATCCAGATTTCACAGATGTGATATTTGCCAGTAATAGCCAATTTGACAAAAAGGTGGAGTGGAAGTACCGATTTGGTATCCCGAATGCTTCTTTTGATACGATTGAACATGATCTGTACGACCAAGCCCTTCATGTTGTCCACCGATAAATCTCAGGACCAAGAAACTGAATAGTCTACATGTCCACAGTCATCGAGCTCGCCGCTCAGCGCTTAGTCCATTCTTTTCGAGACAAAAGATCAATGTCATCACTGGATTCATCGCGAACAAGGCTCAGAAACTTTGTGATCGTCTGGAAAATGAGTACAAAGGTACGGCAAAGCCGGCAAATCTGAATAATTGCTTCACAGCTTTCACCTTCGACGTCATTACGTACTACACTTTCGCCCGCTCCTTCGATTATCTACAGCATCCAACATTTCAAGGGCCGTTCACAAATGCGGCAAAGGAACTCGCAACGACTTTGCATACCATGGGCCACTTTCCTTGGATCCGAGCCATTCTCCAGTCTCTTCCCACCTCCTGGGCGAGAGCATTGAACCCTACCATGGGTGCAGTTTTTGATTTCCATGGGGTTAGTCGATTCAAATAGAATTCATGCCCTGCGCATGCACTAATCCAAATGCCCAGGCGATTGAGAATCAGATACGTTCTATTAAGTCTAGAG
Source organism: Diaporthe ilicicola (assembly GCA_023242295.1). NCBI lineage: Eukaryota > Fungi > Ascomycota > Sordariomycetes > Diaporthales > Diaporthaceae > Diaporthe > Diaporthe ilicicola. Next base: position 23,198 of record JALPVH010000338.1, on the reverse strand, counting down.
ACAATGAGAGCCACAAGGATGTGCAACACAAGACCGTCTTTCACGAACTTCTCAACTCAGATCTTCCTGAAGAGGAAAAGGCCGTTGAACGCTTGAGACATGAGGGCAAGTCGAAATCATTCCTTCTTATCGCAAAGTTTCGTATGGGATATACATCCAAGCTTAGACATGCAGACCTATTGATGGATTCTTGGCTCTCAAGCTGACTGGAAATGGCTGCACAGGCGGTTCTCTCGTGGCAGGTGGAGTCGAAACGACTGCTACGGCTTTATCCAAAGCGTTATTCTTCATTCATGAAAATCCACAGGTCAAGGCCAAGCTTTTGGAAGAACTACGAGATGAATCTCTCTTCCCTGATCCTCGAGTGGCTCCGTCATGGGCTGCGCTGGAGGCGCTGCCTTATCTTAGCGCAGTGGTCAATGAGACCCTTCGCATGACAATTGGGATCTCGTCTCGAACGATCCGTAAGTCAACTGGAGGCCCAGTGAGATACAAGGACGTAATTATCCCGCAAGGTGCCTATTTCAGCATGACGACTTACTTCACTCACTACGACCCCAACATCTGGGGCGACCCGCACCAATTTCGCCCTGAGCGGTGGCTGGGTCAGTCACCGACAGCAAAGAGCACAATGCAGCCACTGGGAAAATATCTGGTTGCTTTTGGACGCGGCCCGCGTATGTGTGTTGGAATGAATCTTGCCAGGGCAGAATTATTTCTCGGGCTGGCTATCGTGCTTCGCCGGTGTAACTTTGAACTGTCTGAGACTACACGAGCAGCCGTTGAGATGAAGGCTGACTACCTCATACCCTTTCCAGATCCAAAGGTTGAGGGCGTCAAGGTTCTGGTGGCTTAGGTCTCATAGATCTTCACCCAATAGATACAAAGATATAAAATAAATTGTCCGTGTTGTTCCGGTTCAGTAGAGGATTCCAAAGAATACAAATGGTCTACCTAGGGTATATATACAAATACGATGAACGGGAGATACAAATTTGAAATTAGTCTTGCCGAAGTTTCTGTATGTGATGAATTCCCAGAGGACATCATGATAGCACATAAGGCCGATCCTCATCACCGGATTGTCTTTGTGGATTGTCTTTGTGGATTTCCTACGGCCTAAAGCTTTCAGCGGGAGACCTTTTTATGGAAAATAAGTAGACACAGTAGGAGTGAGTAGTTGGTAGTGAGATGCGGGAGTATATATTCATTCTGGAACCTTCTGGATTGTTGGGATATATCATTGACGTGGGAGATTTTCCTTTCCATTGATCGACACTACCCTAGGGTATGGATCGATCTCAAATGTGAACAGGACCTCCTCACCACCATGACCATTCCAAACGCCCAATAGACTAACCATTCTCCACCTAGATTGTCCAAACTCAGAAACAACGTGGTTAAATGCTTTTTGCGCCACATTTATATATGTGTGGGCTGTCGAGAGACATTTCCCAGAAATGGCTCTATCTGTATCTGTCTATATGCCCGCCAATATAAGTCTGTGTTCTTCTTCTATATGCTAGGGTTTCCTCGTGCTTTCTGAAACAAATCTGCACCGTAGTGCATGAGTACTTGGACCATCTCAACGGATCCAAGCGATGCGGCAATATGGATGGGCGTGCAACCCATCGCATTCACGGAATTCGGGTTAGCTCCATGCTCAAGTAGCTTTTCCACAGACCGCATTCTGCCATTCTGTGTCGCTCTGTGAAGGGCTGTATTACCTTCGCTGTCCCTCTCGTCTACAACAATGCCAGACTCCAGGAGCATGACAATGAGACCCTCATGGCCACCTTCTGCTGCTATGTGAAGGACAGTCTGGAAGATCTCATCAGTGGAGTATATAGACTCGGTACCCGAGTTGCGGTCTTGTTCCCGCTCGTCCTCTGACTCGGTGGGGTATTGGACAGACCGGGAGCTGAGCCCAGATAGTTGTGAGGGCGTGGGCTGGGGCGTGGGTTGCTGCGTGAGCGTCGGCTCCAGCTGCTTGGATTTCGTGGGTTGCAGGACACCTGGTGACTGGATGGTGCCCCTGGACTGACTATGACTGAGAAAGTTCACACTGTCTCCAGCCACAGACGTAACAGGTGACCAAAGGTTGTTGTCGGTGTGTTGAACACCCGTGAACATCAGCTCATGATCACTTTGATGGGCACGGTGCTCAGTAGGCGACTTGAGCCTCCAACACGAAGTGTTCAAGTTGTGAACAGATGACGGGTTGAGGCTTGTCGAGTCTGAAGTCGGTCTATATTGATTCACAGTGAGCACCACAACTTAGGGAAATGTTCCGAAGATCGATCCACGGAGCACTCGATTGCTGAGCAAAAATCGAAAAGTGTACCCACCCGTGCCGGCCGAGATTTGGTTGGAGTAACAATGAGCACTGGTAGTCTTGGTCCATGTCCTCGGGCGTCATTTGGAACAAATCCATGTTGGGCAACGTGAAGGTCTGAGATGCGTTGTTCACAGTAGGTTTGGGCCGCCCCTGAAATGTTTGCGAAGTCATGGTTGCAGAAATGCCTGTCTGTTCCTCATCTTGAGACTCTCCTCCGGAACGAAGTCCTTCGCGGGCCATGCCCTGGTCTTCTGGCCCTTTTGTTAATGTTGTTGGAGCATCTGAGTTTAACGCAGTTTGACGACTTGGGTGAGGCCTAAGAAGTGGCTTTGTGGAAGATGCAACGACCGGCTGCGACGGGGGCTCGACGACGTTTGGACTAGATTGCTTGCCTGATCATCTTGTTTAGTGAAAAGACCTCACAGACAGGAACTCAAACATACTCCGAAATCGTCGTTGTGCCATCTTATTTTGGATCCTGCGACGCTCGAGAGCGTCTGACTTTGTTGCTTTCATAGTGTTCCAAGTTTGCTGTCTGTTGTACAAATGTTGATGCCATCCCAATGCCAGACCCGAACTCCGGAGCTATTGAAAATTAAGGGTCCTGGGAGCCTATAATACAAACTTGACCCAGAGATACCTGTGGGGGTGTTGGATTATTGGCTTAACAAAAAATACCCTGTCAACCTGGTCAGCTCGGTTACAGACTGCATTAGTGGCGCAACACAAGGCTGTAGAAGGTTGAACGCCCCTGGGCTATCGTGTTCGGGTGAAATAGGTCCGCCAAAGCAGTTATTATACTGTGTAGCTCTCCATTGGTTCAGATGCGTATAAACATACAGTCAGACTAAACTGGGTCTAGATTTCTGGGATTCAAGTTCCTTATGATGGTAGTACAAAAAACCAATGGTTTGGAGCACTTGTCTCTCGGTAACTAACCGACCCACCCAATTATTTTGGCTTCCTCCCCCTATTACCACATCCGGTCTACAAAGAACAGTGCGCAGATACGAAATGAGTTCTCTGTCACCCGTCTGCTGACCGCCTTATCCGTCTCCTACAAATGTTCATGTCTGCAACGTAGCACGTACTTATTGTATGCGGAGGGTGGGGTCCATGCAGCTTATTGCAAAAGGACCAGGCCCACACAGCCCGCCTAAAGTGAGAAAGTGAGAAATGACAAGTGAACTTCGGAAGTCAGCTGCAGTTGCATAAGGTGCCGAGACTCCTGCAAACTGCAGGCTTGTGAGGCACAGGCAGCAAAGAGTTCAGCCAGGAAGCGAGCCGAGGTCACACAAACGCGTGGGGGCTACCTTGGCCTACTTCTTCATTCCTTTGTCTCGGAAAGTCACTGGCTTTATGACAAATCCGGCTGACAAATTGTGAAAGGCAATTGCAGGCTACAATCCAATTGAAATAGGCTCGGGACCCAAGAGCTGTTGCAGAATATTGGCTTCAAATTTTACTATACAGCAAGCTTCCAAACTCTTTAACACAATATCAACTTCTTCCCGCATCAACATACTTAACTTATTCGGGACATCATGTCAGCTGACACCACCACCGTCCTCATTACCGGCGCCAACCGAGGTCAGTACCAAGCAGCCCCCAAGTGCCATAGATACAGCTTGAGTTGTCTGTCTATCATCGTTGCTGACTTGCTATAGGCGTTGGCCGCGCCCTGGCGGAGATCTACCTGTCGAGGCCCAAGCACACCGTTATTGCGGGTGTTCGGGACCCGTCGGCGCCTACCTCGGTGTCCCTGGGTGACATCAAGGCTGCGTCCAACTCGTCGCTGATTGTCGTCAAGATTGACAGCACATCAGCCACCGATGCAGGCGAGGCCGTCGCACAGATCAAGGCCAAGGGTGTCACCGCGTTGGATATCGTCGTTGCCAATGCTGGCATCGCCAACATCTTCTCCACGGTTGAAGGCATCGATATTGCCGACCTGCGTAGCTTTTTCGAGACCAACACCGTTGGGCCTCTGGTCCTGTACAAGGCCGTCTTCCCGCTCCTCAAAGCGACGGCCGATGCGAAGGGCCCTGGGGCACCCAAGTTCGTCGGGATAACCTCCAATGCGGCCAGCATTATCGACCTTGAGGCAAACACTCCCTACCAGCTCGGTGCTTACGGTGCCAGCAAGGCTGCAATGAACTACCTCATCCGCCGCTCGCAGTATGAGCACACCTGGCTGACGGCGTTTGTGATCAACCCTGGGTAAGCCCGATCTCGCGTTCCTTCTGGAGGGATATCCACGTGTTGAGGAGCTGGAGGACCAGAACAAAACTCAGACTCTTCTTCTCATGACGAAATAAATGTAATGACCTTCCGGCTGACCTTTTTGCTTTTTCCACTGGAAACAGATGGGTACAAACAGACATGGGCAACGCCGGCGCCAAACTCATCGGCATGGAGAAGGCTGCCGTGCCTGTCGACGAGAGTGTCGGTGGCATTGTGAAGACGGTATGTTCCCGCTTACCCAGCACATCCTGAATGGCCTCATTCCCCTTCGTTATATTATTGTTGCTCATTCGATATGTAGATCGACGGAGCGACCCGCGAAGCGACATCCGGAAACTTCTACAACTATGATGGTGCGCCAATGCAGTTCTAGATGGATTACCCCTTCCATGAATGGGCTCAACGCGTAATCACAACACCAGACGCCAAGGAAAGGATTATTGACTTGGTTTGGCGCGATACAATCCAGTTCTTGGTATCTACTATGTCCCGAGTATGAGGAAGAAAGAGCTGGAATTCAAGTTGACTCGATTTCACCTCTGGAAAAACCCAAATATCAAGCGGAGATTAGGTCATATTCTCCATCAAGCAGCTGCCTAGAATTTGGACTGGATGTCATGCTCTCAATTCTTGATTAGAAACGTATAGAGAAAATCAAGCCGTCAAGATATGGCAGCCAAACGCTATTGAGACCCCGGTGGGCTTGGCAGACTGCATTTGTCAATGGCAAGGTGACCCCCTTGACCTGCCAGTGAATGTCCAAAGGTGCCCTAAGTTTGTAATACGATTCATGTCTCATGAAACATTTTGATGTAGTACACATCGGGTACGAGGGAGACTGTGTAAACAACATCGCGCAATAATTATGGATTACAGTAGGGCCCATTGTAAATAAGGCCTACTCGTCTCAAGAACCAAGGAGTCTAAATCGGCCGAAATACCTGTTGCAGTCTCATTAGGCTCTCTCGCCATGAAAGACATAGATCTAAGATGTTTCAATTACGTGACGTTAAAGTTTCTGCAATACCCCTTCCATGCAACCCATTCTTGGGTCCCCGGTTACACTGTCGGATTACTCGTGACATGCTCAAGTATAATTTATTGAGAAAGAGACGGAAGACTTGATATACAGGATTTGAGGCCATTGCGGTGACGCAGTGTAGATCTGATACATATGACAATAAGAAAGATAATAAATACGACGGGCTGCTACAAAAGCGGACCGTATGAAAAGACTCAAAGTCGTGTAGGCCCGAGCTAGACAGCCCAGCCAGATAGAGTGCATAAAGAAATTCAAGGCATCAAACACGACAAAGCCTCCCTTCAGAGTCCTCGGCCCACTTCTCGCTCCCTACCGCGGTTCTCCCATAGAGCAACCCACCAGGGTCGACGCGAGTCTTGATGGAACTGAGCCTGTCGTAGTTCTCTCCATAAAAGGTGTTCTGCCAGTCTGGTTCCTCAAAGTTGGCCTCATTCAAGTAAGCATAACCACCAGGGGTGGCCTCCCGCACTGCCGGCATGACAATGTCTGTCAACTCTTCTTGACGCGCGATCATTTCCGCGCGGTCAATCGTGAAGTCCCACGGCCCAACCACGATCATGCTTGCCAAGCTATCCGTCCAGGCAGGGAGGACAGAATTTTGGCTGCTGCCGCGATGCGACTCGATGGCGGTCTCTGTCGACTGCAGATCGAAAAAATTAAAGGCAGCATAGAAGTGTCCGGATGGGAGCGCCTTAGAGCGTAGCGTATTGGTCAGATTGTCAATGGCACTCCTATTGTGCAGAATGTCGCGACTCAATAGTCGGCCTCCTGTGACCTGAGCAGTGGGCGTGACTCCGAAAGGAAAAGGTCCGAAGTATCTGTCCATGTGTGTGTAGATGTTGTCATAGAACGTCGTCTCCAGCGTGTATGTGATGTTGGCCGACTTGAGATACTGCACATATGGTGACAACTGCTCATTCGCCTCCTGGGCAGTCTTATTCGGCGCGGTAAGGCCCCACAGATAGAACAATTCGTCGGTGACAGTGACGGTCATGTATGATCCGTTGGCGACGATTTCAGTGCTTTTCTCCATAAAAGTAGCCACGGCATCCCAGTAGGTGTCGTTTGAGAGACCAGTCAGCGGGACCGTCAACGACGCCCCGCCGACTGGCACACTGGGATGCGCCCTGGTTGTCATAGAGATGACAACTCCCCAGGTGCCTGGGCCTCCGCCGCTCAGAGCCCAATACAGGTCGCTGAATTCGCCGTGGGGAAGAGCCGTTACCAATTTACCGTTGGGCATCACTACTTCCCACTCCAAGACGTTGTCGGCCCCCATCCCGTAATGCGACATCAGCGGCCCGTGGCCGCCGCCTTGGCTGAAGCCGCCACTCACGCCCACGGTTGCGCAGGATCCGCCGACAATGGCGTGCCCATGGTCATTTGCAAACTCATATGCCTCGCTGAATATAATGCCTGCTCCTAGTTTGATTGCCGGGCCGGAATACGATTTGCTGCCATTGTAGTTGGTAATGAAGGACTTTTCCTTAAGGTTAGATGTCCAAAGACTAAGGGCGCCCTTCCCAGAGGATTTGCCGAAAAAGCTTATTACACGTCAGCGAAATGCACCCCCTCAGAGAGCAAGTGTAAGGCGCTATGATAGAGCCTTGAAGCATGACCTACTCATGACCCGTATTCTTGACAATCAGTCGAATGTTGTTTTCTGTGGCGAACCCGATGCCGGCAACAACATCATCCGCAGAAGACACGTTGATAAAATAGGTGGGATAATTCCCAAGATCGCATGGAGTGTCCACCGGTGTGTATGGATCACAGGACTGGTTCTGGAAGTATGGGGCGTCGAATTCACCACCTGAGAATAGGCTTATCGAAGTCATTAGCAACTCGTCTTGAAGTCAAGATATATGGCATATGGCTATAGTTCTGAAACTCACTGTGTCTCGGCATAGCTCCATTTATCCTTTAGGATATCGCAGGCACTGCTGTCGAACGAAGAGCCATGACATACGTTTGCGATCGGGACGGTCGCATGTAGCCGGCCACTGACGGTACTGTTGAGAGCGTCCCAGTTATGCTGTGTAGGCCAGCAAAGGTCGCCGGGTATGCATCGGCAGCTCGAGGTGGTATTGTTGAGCATCCCACTTCTCGAGTGAAGAGACGGCTCCTGGCTCGCCTGCACACCGGATAGCAGACGAGGCTTCGCTCTGTGGTTCAGTGCATAACCCGAAGGGGCCGAGAGCGCCGCCACTACCGCGCCAAACGTGGCGGCATGGAAGAGGCTCAAAATATTCACGTGATATGAAAACATTGCCAGTGATGTCGAGAGCTTTCCGGTATGCGTGTAGTGAAGGTGTCTTGGAATGGAGATAAATTAGGTAGACAACTGGTTCGAAGCATTTCAACAGTCTTATATGATCCTAAACGCTTCCTTGGAACAGCCAACATCATTTCATTTGCTCTGCCTCACTCCCAACGACCATCGCCCCCATTCATCCTTCCAACCGCAATCTCAGCTCTATCTCTCTGCAATCCCGAAAGGAAGCAGTATTTCAGCTTGTAGTGACCTATCTACAAAGGGGCTTTTACGGTTGCACACACATGATGGAATCCTTCAGGAATGACCGAGGCCTGGATTCAGTTTTATGTGAGAAGTAATTGCAAGTGACAATTCCTACGTTTTCCACAGCGTGCATTCAGACAAGGGAGCTGGCTCTACGCCTCAGTTGGTTGACTGTCGCTGAGTTAACAGATCTTAGAGCAGTCACTAATCATCAGGAGGCATAAGTGAATTTGCTCAAGCAGCGATCTGAACGGTTCCCATAAAGTCATACAGATCAGGAGCCAGACAAAGAGTGAATTTAGACTGTCACTACATACATGAACTCAACCTTTGCTTCGACTACACACCAAACTCAGCGCCTAGCAAAGGAGAGCGTAGAGATTCAAGAGGAGGGGTGGGGTCCAACTTGGATCATCCCGATGATTACCCAAGATGGTCTCAAAACAAAGCGCAAGGGCATAACATCCGCCGCCAGGGAGGGCTACGCCTCGTGCAAGGCATGTTGTTAGACCACGCTGCCCCTGAAATTCTTTGTGATTCCTGAGCTTTCACAAGCTGCACATTGGAATTCAACAAAGTGCCTTGAAAAGGCAGTCAAGAGGCATGTCAAATGGCGTAGTCATTCTCACACAGCGTCGCCCTGGGCAGCAGGCCTCCGGCACCATCCATTACGATATCAGCAGTTGGAGCCCCGAGGTGTGTCGGATCTGAAGTCCCGGACGTTCCCAGGGTTACCAAATTTAGATGTCTCTTTCTCACGTCAGTCAGGTGGGAGGCCTGGCAGGGGAGAGGCAGAGCGGTGAACCTAGGTGAGTGTGAGTGGAGCGCAACTATACGCCTAGGAGGGAGGAATGGTAGGAATCAGCGGAGGAATTGCGGCTCTACATCGTGTTCGGGCCGTCCCTGATTCCCGATAGCTTTTGAGCGTAATCAAGCCTTCTTCTCACACAGCAAAGGTGTACCATGTACCGCTATTACTCAGGCGCTTGTCTTACATGCCGCAGCATTCTCGTTGGCAAATCGGACCCTAACGTAGTAAGCATAAGCTAGAATGAGAATCCTATGCCTGTAAGGTGAATGACCAGGCGAAGGCGAAAGTGATAACTGCCATGTGACAAGGCCCTGGCTCACGCAAGGACTCGCGTGGGTCTGCGTACAATTTTACCGTTTGTTTGATTTCAAATCAACACTGATCAGCAGTGAAATGCTGTGCTTTGAATCAGCCAATCGGGTGATGTAAAAGTAAGCAGCCAACACATGGCTGTCTTGGTTGGGAGAATGCGGTTTGTGTGACCGTGCCGAAGCACCGTATGCGAGGACTGCCCAGGTGAACCTAAGCGAGTCCCAATGCAGACGCGGCCGGGGTGACTGGCTGCGGCGCGTGCGGCCACCTCTGCCTGCTGCTTCCGCTGCCTCTTTCTCCCTGAACATGTCCTGCCACCCTTCTTCCGTCCAAACCGTTCAGGGCAACGCAGCTAACAACGCAGCTAAGGATGACCATGTCCACAATGCCTCACTCGACGAATCCAGACTCCTCCAAAGAAGACCATGGCCAGACTACAGAAAATTCGACTCCGCGCGAGGGAGATCCCGCATCGCTCCAGGGAAGCGATGGAAGTGACCGGCCGCAGGGACTGAAGCTGTTCCTGGTCGTGCTGGCCTTGCTGTTGAGCATGTTCCTGGTGAATAGCCCACACCCACATGATTTGTGGGCCCCGGCCCGAGGCTTGATTCGTCGCTTACAACCATGAAAACAGATCGCCCTTGATATGGTGAGCAAAACAAGCATGAAATTGTTCATGACCTTCGTCAGAGACCTCTATGGCCATGGGCTGATCGCGGGATTGGCCGACAGACCATTGTTTCTACAGCTATTCCAAGCATCACCAACGAATTTCGCGTGAGGTCCAAATCCATCCTGCCAAGCTGACCATTATGCAGAGAGGCTCACATTGTCTTAGTCGGTTGACGATGTCGGTTGGTATGCTTCCGCATTTTTCATTACGCTGGCCGCCTTCCAGTCACTATGGGGCAAGTTCTATCAATATTTCGACCTGAAGCCGGTATTCCTAGTCTCTGTGTCCTTGTTCGAAGTTGGGAGCTTGATCTGTGGTTTGTGGCACTTCTTCCCTTGCCGTCGATGCCTGTCTGTTTGATAACTAATCTCTGGATGACTTGTGCTTTAGCCGTGGCTCAGAACAGCCTCACTCTCATCATCGGACGTGCAATCGCGGGATTAGGCGGAGCCGGGGTTACAGGCGGCGTCTACACCATCATGGCCTTCATCGTACCTCCCGCCCTAGTCCCTAGATATATTGGCCTCGTTGGAGCCGTATTCAGTGTCGCCAGTGTCGCTGGGCCTCTTCTCGGTGGCGTCTTCTCTGGAGAGGTCACCTGGCGTTGGTGGTCTGTCAGAGCCTTCACCAAGGTCATGGCGATAATTGTACTTGCTGACTTGCATCTCTAGTTTCTACCTCAATTTGCCTGTCGGAGGCTTCGCTCTCGGTCTTCTTATCCTCTTCTTGAGAACCCCATCCGCGGTGAAGCCCGCAAAGATCGCTCCTCGAGACTTGCTCATTGCTGCAGACCTTCCTGGCCTCGCCCTCTGCCACGGAGCTTTGATCAGCTTCACCCTTGCCATGCAATGGGGGGGCATCTCTAGACCATGGTCCTCCTCGAGTGTCATTGGAACACTCGTTGGCTTTGTTGTGATGACAATCGCTTTCATCACTCTCCAGTGGTTCTCTGGAGACAACGCTATGCTGGTCACTCGAGTCCTAAAACAGCGGTCTGTTTGGGCTGGGTCTATCTTTATCTTCTTGTATGCATAGTCCCCCTCAGTTCCTCGATACGACGCCACTTTCCGAGGTTCCTGGTCAAGTTTCTAATCGAGTTTGGCACAGTCTCAATTCCACCAACTTTCTCCTCGTCTACAATCTGCCGGAATATTTCCAGGTCATTGATGGCCTATCAGCTACGGACAGTGGCATTCGGAATCTCCCTCTCATCCTGGGGAGTGCGGCGACCACGCTTGTTAGTGGCTACGCTCTTGGCAAGATTGGTATATATCCCATCTTCCTGCTCGTCAGTGGTGCGTTTCTCACCCTCGGCGCCGGGCTCATTTATACACTGGACATGAGTTCCTCGCTCGGAAAGGTCATTGGATACCAGATCCTTGTCGGCGTCGGTGTTGGCACGGGTATACAGGTTCCCGTCACGGCGGTTCAATGTTTCTGTGAACCACAAGACATCCCTCTTGTCACAGCCGTGGTGCTATTTTTCCAACTCGCTTCGGGCGCTTTCTGCGTGTCAGCCTCACAGTCTGTGCTCTTCAACCGTTTTCTTTCAGAGTTGTCGCAGCTGGCGCCAAACCTGGCAGGCAGCGACGTCCTCAGCGTGGGTGCGACCGAAATCCGCCATGTCTTCCATGGGTCTGACTTAAGGGTTATTTTACAAGCCTACATGGTTGGCATCAAAGATTCATGGGCAATGTCAACTGGTTTCGCAGGTTTGACCTTCTTGGTGGGGTTCGCAGGAGAATGGAAGCGGATGCAAGGATCATCAGTGCCGGCATTGGCGTAATTATTGTTCTGGTGGCTCTCATGTCCTACTGATATAAGACTTGCCCTGTAGGCGGTGGTCTAGTATTCGCGGGATTGAAAATTCATGTATATAATAAATGCCTTGAATTTTACCTTTTCTCGTTCTACTACCACTATGGCATTACATCTGATTCAAGGATATCCGAAATGATCACTATTGTGTTCAAAATTTGCTGAAGCTCCAAATCATTCCACCTGTGCCCCAGAAATCATACCATCTGTTTAACAAGATATTGAACCTTGTAATCATAAGGACTTGAATTTTTTACGTCTCAATCCAGTAATTGGATACTGTCGCCACCCCCCTTTCGCATACTTCTCGTGGAGTCATCCCCTAAAGTAATCCCCTAGAACGGTATAAGCGAGCCTAAATCGCAGAATGGGCACACTTCTAGACCATATAAGAACAGTTGTATGATGATTCATGAAATGGTTGGCCCATTTAGAGTGTAATCATGGCTGCTGACCCCGAAGGATGTCTACCCGGTTCGGTTTGTTGGCTTCCACCCGGAAGGAATGGGATGTCTGCCTCGTGGGGTCTGTTGGCTTGAGCTTTATCCACACTGGCAACTCCGAAGAAATGAGCATAAGCTTTGGCGCAATCCTGCGCTGAACGCTGACATTCTGAAGCGGGAAAATTCTCTCAATCAAGGTGCGGCTGAGCGCTGAGAATCCTCGCTGTCATGGATGCCAGGGTAGACGAGCTTGGGACCTCAATGAGAAGTTCTCATAAGTACAGGTATGGACACCATCTCGTCAGCCAACTGTAAGCATTCAAGTTTCTCTGGACGTCCCTGACTATCTATCACATCTGCTGGAAACAGTTCCAGAAACTCTGTTGTATGAACTATCAACCACTTATATTGCATTTACACCGAGCCATACCACTCACTATTACTTGATTAGATGACCATGATAAAGGAACTCAGGCTCTGGGGCTTTGCAGCCTTTGCTACTGCTCTGATCCCGCGCTGTATCGCTCAAGGGTCAAATGATTCCTCAACGCTAGTTTGCCGAGTCCTGCCTGGCGACGATTCCTGGCCTTCCACCGAACAATGGAACCAGCTGAACTCATCAGTCCATGGCAGACTGCTGACCGGTCTCCCTCTCGGAGCTGTTTGCCACGACCCATATTACGATGAAACAGAATGCAATTACGTCCGGGACAATTGGGCGGTTCCAAGCTTTTATGAAGACAATCCGATTACCCCAATGAGCTACTGGGCGCAGAACTCAACTTGCGACCCTTGGACGGACCGCAGTCTTCCCTGTGAACTCGGCAATATGGCTCCATATGCCATCAACATTTCTAGCCCGGCGGACGTGAAAGCCGGTCTTGCCTTTGCACACGAGAACAAAATCCGTGTTACAATCAAGAATACCGGCCATGATTACAACGGAAAGTCCGTCGGTAGAGGTTCCTTGGCTATGTGGACGCACCACCTCAATGATATCAGCGTCATCCATAACTACAGCCAGCCATGGCACAAAGGTCCCGCGATCAAGCTTGGCGCAGGAGTCCGTGGCTACGAAGCCTACGAGGCGGCTCACGAAGCAGGGCTTCGGATCGTTGGAGGAAATTGTCCCACTGTCGGCGTCGCCGGTGGCTTCATTCAGGGTGGAGGTCACTCGTCCCTCGCAGGGTACCACGGCATGGGCTCGGACAATGTACTGGAATGGGAGGTGGTGCTGGCTAACGGCACTTTTGTGACCGCCACTCCTGAGCAAAACGAGGATCTGTACTTCGCCCTCGCCGGTGCAGGCTGCGGGACCTTCGGTGTTGTAACCGCTGTGACACTCCGAGCATTTCAAGATGGACCCGTCGGAGGTGCCCAACTCATCATCGATCGCGCCGGACTAGATAACGACACCTTCTGGCAGGCCTTTCTCTATTTCCAGGAGTCCCTTCCTGGGATCAACGCAGGAGGTGCGCAGTCTGCGTTCGCAGGCTCCGGTACGCAATTCTACCTTCAGTGTGTCACACGCCCCGGCTATGATGAGGCACAAATGCGGGACCTCATGTCCGAGTTCACGACAAAGCTCGACACCCTCGGCTTGGAGTACAACTACACAGTCACTTCCTCGCCCTCGTATCTGGACCACTTTGTCAGATACTTCGGACCCGCGCCTTGGGGTCAATACATAGTGGGCGAGCTAATGACTGGCCGCTTGATACCAGTCGAAGTCAGCGAGGCTGCCCCCGAGAAAGTGGTACAGGCTTTCCGAGAGATCATAGACGCGACAGAAGTTACCATCGGCTCGACGGCCCAGGATGTTTCGGTCAGGCCGGGCCGTACGCCAGTTGCTAGGAACGCCGTCATGCCCGGTTGGCGAAATGCCCTGCAGACTCTGTTGATCCAGAGATATTATAACTCGTCCATCTCTTGGCCAGAAAAGCAAGTGTTGGAAAACGAAATTATCGAGGTGGCTCAGAAGACTATCGATTCTATTGTGCCGACCGACACGGGAACTCACTTAAACGAAGCGAACTTTTCCCCGTACATTGACTGGAAGACTCAGTTCTACGGAAGCAACTACGAAGAACTACTGGATATAAAGCATAAGTATGACCCAGGAAACTTATTCTGGGCTGTCACAGCAGTTGGGTCAGATGAAATAAGAGTTTTGGATGATGGGCGTCTTTGTGATGCTTGATCATGTGGAGGGATGCTTTTCTTTTCTTTTATTGTATCTATTTTCACACTTTATTACAAAGATTGAATCTGGAAGTTGGGGATTTATCGGGTTCTACCCACACAATACAGGTACAAACGAGGATAGGTTGTTTTACAAGTTCCACTTAGATATAATCCACCCACTTGAATAGATTGAACCAGAATTTGCCGCGCCATTGAGTTTCGAAAATCAAGAGCAAAAAAAAAAAATTGGGGGTGGGGGGAACAGCGGTGGATAATTCATAGGTGTACTATGTTCCACTGTTTACCTACCAGATGTCAAAAAGCTTTGTCAGGCTCAGTTCTTCAATACATACTGAAGTTCTCCCAGCACTGGAGGTCAAAGCCTTCTGACCAAAGATGATGGTCAAATTTCTGGCCAGGTGTTTTATTCCTGCTGGTATATAGCGATGTTGGAAAATGTTGAAGATCAGAAGTCAGTTTATCATCAACTCCACCTAGACAAGTAAATACTCTTTTGAACCTTTCATCCACTTCCACTCAACACCTCTCTCCCCTGGACTCCGCTTATTACTGGGCATCTCGATTTCAACATTCATTTAGGAGAAGTGTTTGGCCTCTCGAACATAAGTTACATGTCTATCATATGTGTCACGAATAGAACCACTGCACTATTCGTACAAAAGCGACGCCGCTATTTGCCATAGGCACATAGCGTATATAACGTGACAATATGTACTGCGCTCATCATGCATTGGACACTTGGGATCTTCAAGTTCCCGTCACACAGTCCTACCGTGCTTGAACCTTCACTCTCACACCTTTTGTGCCTGGCTTCGGCCTCGGCACAAAGCTATCCAGGTACAAGTCCACAGCATCTCGTCCGGTTTCGTAAAGCTCGCAGTCGAATCTTCTGAAGAAGGTAGCCAGGGAAATGTAGAGGTCGGCGTAGGCGAGCTGCATCCCTACGCAGCTTCTAGTGCCGCGTCCAAACGCTACGAGATATCTGGTGAGGGGCTTGCCGTCAGGTGCGCGCGGATCATCAGCCCAACGCTCAGGGCGGAACACGAACGGGTCGGGATAGAGCCATGTATCGTGCGAGGCGCTGTAATGGTCCATGCTGACGACGGTACCCACGGGAAGAACATATGCGGAGCTGTCAAAGGCTGAATTATATACCATTGGTGTCGGGGAGAGGCGGGGGATACGCTGGGGTGTACCGTAGCCGAAACGAAGGGCCTCATTGACGACATTTGTTAGGTATGGCAGTTGCATAAGGTCGTCCAACTTGGGAATGGATTGAGGGTCTGGAATAGTCGAGTCAAGCTCCGCCTTCAGCTTGCCAAGGATACTTGGGTTGGCAAGCAGATGGTATGAGCACACTGCCAATGTGTATGTGGTGGTCTCTATACCGGCGCCTATCACAGCTATCGCTTCATGTTGGAGGCGCTTCGTAGACAGCTCCTGGGGTGGGAGATCTGAGTCGAGCAAAGCGGTGAACAACGATTGCGTGACTGGATTCTTCTCACCGGACGCGTGTACCGCTTTTGCTCGCAGTATCTGCCTTTCCATTTCCGAATTGAACGCAAAGACTTCGCGCATAGGACTGTACAAAAGCCCCACCACCTTTTCAGGCAGTAACTTAACGGACTTTATCATCCAGGGGAACTGGGTAATGAAATGGACGGGGTCCAGCAGAGCGATCCTGGTCATCGCGTGTCAGCTTCTTCGGGTCCATTATGACGGTAGGGGGGGGGGAAAAGGCCAAGCTTACATAGCATCTGAGAACGCAGCTCGAAAGTCAGGTTTCATAATGAAGTCATATGAATTTTCGAGGCAATAGCCGACGACAATGTCGCCAGTAAGCGCTCCCCACATGTTGGTGAGATTCAGCACCTCTTTATTGCCAACAAACTCGGAGCTGACCCGCCGGCTTAGACGGTCCATATTATCCTGGATTGCTGTCGAGTACTCTGAGATTTTCCTCTTGGAGAAAAACGGATTCAAGGCTGCACGCCGGACACGATGGGCACTGTGTTCAGTGGTGGCGAATACCGACGTCTCATTGTTGAAGCGATGCTCGAGCCACTTGAGTTTGTCCGAGTGGCGACTCTGAGCGAACAGAGTCTCGTAAAAGGTCGGGTCCTGTATGTGCACCTCGTTTGGACTGATGCGGACGATGGGTCCTATGGACAGGCACAAAACTTATTCAGTGCCGCTCACCTGGAAACTTGACACTCAGACTTGATCCAACATACCATATTTTTTATGCCATCTCTGGTATTCCCACATAAATTGGCCCCCAGGGGGGCAGAAGCATTCGTAATACGTCTCAACCCATCCCGTCAACGCTGCCCACCTCGGTCCTGGAACCTTGCGCAGAGGGTGGAAGTACAAACGGTAGACTCCGAGGGCAATGCTGTACAATAATACTGAAGAGCCAAAGGCCACGGCGATGTGGCCGTATCCCAGGCCATGGATGTTGTACTCGTCCCAAAGCTTAGGCATACTTGGATAGATTGTGTAAGTATCTGCCTGCGTGGATGCAAACAATTGAAGCTCCTTCAAAATCTGCGGCTGCGTTACAAATCCCAGACATTCCTGCTCAATCTTCTGTGTCTTGTATCTCAACATTCTGTGAGTTGCCGTACTAGGGCTATCACCGACCTCGCAGGCTCGGACTGCGTGTAAGATTCATTGCCAGTTGCGTAACTAAACTGATTGATGCATGCGGCTAGTTACGGGTTCCTTCCCCCTGAAATAAGACCATTGCTTACTTACAAATACCAATAAGGTCCCAAATGCGTAAGCATGCCCCTTTGGGACACTGTGCTTACACTGTTTCAGCTTACAAATGCGCCAACAAAGAATCAGCCTCAGCATTTGCTTTTACTTACCCACGGTTGGCAGTCCTCCCACTCTCTCAGAACGTAGCTGTCAATCCTGAACGCTCCCAATTGTGTCTCCCCAACTCTTCCCAAACCTACTACACTCATCAGACGCCAAACCATGTCGGGAAAGACTTATCTGATTACCGGAGCACACCGCGGTATGTGTGGATCTGAGATAATACACGGTTGATGCGTTGGTTCTGACTTGCTAACTATACTGCTCAGGCATTGGCCGCGGATTATTTGACCATTATGTCGCCCTGCCAAACAACACGGTTGTAGCTGCTGTGCGAAATGTTGAAGGCGCGCAGGACCTTCTCAATGTCCCCTACAAGGGAGAAAACACCACGGTCGTCGTCGTCAAAATCGATTCTTCCAGCAGGACTGATCCATTTGAAGCCGTGAAGTCCATCCAGGCTCAAGGGATTGATCGTGAGTAGTGCCGACATGATGTTTCGGTGTTTTTGTGCACATGGTGGGCAGGCGTATTTGACTTGGCCATCGCTGATAATTTCTGACACAATCAAGATCTTGATGTGGTCATATCCAGTGCAGGTATCGCCAAACTCAATACAGTTGAGGACATGCCGCTCGAGGAGTTGGAGGAGGTCCTTATGATCAATACCTTCTCCGTCATGCTGTTGTACAAGGCCACACTTCCTCTTCTCCGCAAGTCGTCCAGCCCACGCTTCGTCTTCATCAGTGCAGCCGGGGGCAGCCTCAACGAGATGCAGAAATACCCCTATCCCAATCTCAGTTACGGTGGTTCCAAGGTCCTCGCCAACTACATGGTCGTCAAGATGGGCATGGAGAATGATTGGCTCATCACCCTTCTTATCCATCCTGGGTAAGCTCGGTCATTCCAGTGCTCTCGGAAGCATTCCACGATCGCAACGAGTGTATGCTCTAACGCTCAAGTCAACAGCTTAGTCCAGACTGATATGGGAAATGGTGGCGCTCGGGCTTTCGGCCTGGAGGAGGCTCCAACCACGTTGAAAGACAGCTCCAAGAACACAGCACATATTGTAAGTGCGAGCTCACAGATGCATATTATAAAGATAGCGCAAGGAGAAAGTGTATTAACCGTATAACAGATCGACAATGCTACTAAGAAGGACCACTCGGAGAAATTCTTCAATGAAACGATCGATCAAATCCATCCTTGGTAGAATCCCTCTCGGTGCATGGGGTCTAGACGTTGGCTGTGCCGGACCTGAGGCAACCATAGCCTTGGACAATCTGGAATCCGAGCAGTGACGCAGCTTTCTCACCGGTGCGACGGGGGTTAGCACACCATTCCACCTTGAGATAGACCCAAGATATCATGAAGTGGGATGGCGTCCACGGGTGGATTCTCCGTGGGGCCGTTGATAGTTAAGTGGGGTTTTAGAAATCTATTATGTGTTTTGACCTCTTATGAAATGTTTTTATTGAACAACAGTATTTGTGACGGTACGGCTTATATATACTGCTAGTGATAATCGAGAGCGTTCTCGATTATTAAAGGTCTTTTAGCCGTCACACCTGATTCTCTAGCAGTAGTCAAGTGCCTAAAAAGTATTTTGCGATTCTATAGATGAAAGGTTACTATAATGACACGTCGCATAACTGAATTAAGTGTGAAATAACTGAAAGTAGACAATAAAAGACTATCTATATTAACTTATATAGCTATAAGGTTGTCACCTCTTAAAAGATTGTTATAGCGAGAGCGGTAGCGTGGATATTTACCGATCCTAGATGCTAATATAACTTTAAAGCACCTTTAGCATTACCTATAATGCCCTCTCTCGACTTAAAAGCTAAAATAATAAAAGATAAAGCGATGTTTACTAGGGGTTAAACTTATAACCTTAAAATAAGTATTTATTAAATAAAAAAGGAAATAAAATAAAGAGATTTAAAATATAAGAAATAATAGTGAGAATATTAAAAAAATATATAGGTTATTAATTATTAATTTATATCGACTATTTTATTTATTTAAGTTCCCTTATTAAGCTAGAATAATAGTAAGTATCCGAAAAGGATAAGGTATAATATATCTTTTAAATTAATATAGTAGGTTTTACTATATAGAACTTTTTATAGTAACTTATTAATCTTCTATAAGCCTATTTATAGTTAGAAGCCGCTATTCTATACTAATAATAAAGCCGAGAATAATTCTTTACCCTTAAGTTTAAAAAAGTTCTTCCTTTAACTAAATAAAAAGTAGAATATAGCTATAATAAGCTATAGAATAGAATAAAACATTATATTTTAAAGGTGCTTAAAATAAATAAAGAGGAGATAATATTTTCTGTTATAAAGTAAGGGCAGAGGTACCTATTTAAGCTATTAATACCTTAAGGGGTTATAGTATATACTATTAACCCTTAAGATATTCCTTTCCTAGCAATAAAGCTATAAGCAGGTTAAGCTATTAAAAAAAAAACTAATTAAATTAAATTAAAAAATATATATATAAATAATTATATCTAAAAGTATTATAATCTATTATATACCTAAAAGTAACCTCTTTTATAATAAGGCTATAAGTAAATTAAATTACTTAAAAACCTAGTTAATTAAGTTAAGCTAATTATTATATAATTATAAGATTATATTTAATATCCCCGAAATCTATTATATATATTTCTTAAATTTCTTTTTATATTTATTATCCTAAATTCTTTATTAACTAGTTTTTATTTATTAGCCGGCCTTAATATTATATTTCCGGGCCTATTTAATATCTTATTCTCTATATTTTTTAGCCTTTTTAAATATAAACCCTCTTTATATAAGGTTATAAATAAATCGGTAATACTTATCTATATTATTATAAGCCTATAAACTAATATAAGGTAAGGTTAAAGGCGGTAGTATTAAGGTAAAGTATATAGCTTTTTATAAATAATCTATTAGATTTTATTTATAATTTATTATATATTTAATAAATATTAAATATTTTTATAATAGCTTAAATAATTTACCCGGTAACTATATAAGCTAAATAGCTAAATTAGCTTATAATAAAAATAATATTTCTTATACCTATATAATAAGTAATAGCTAAGATTATACTTAAAATAACGATTACTTTATTAATTATATAAGCGGAATATTAAAAGGATTCTTTATTCCTTATAATAAATATCTTATAAATAATAACTAAAATAATATTTTAAATAAAGTATTTTTTTTAATAAAAGGGTAATATAATAACTATTATAAAAGCCTAATAATATTATCTTCTCCTATAATATCGTTATATTTAAAAAGATTAATTATACTTTATTATAACCTTTATCTTTAGCTCCGAATATTAAAAGCATTATTACTTAATATAGTTTTTTAAGATAATATATAGTTTATTAATATATAAGCTATATATTAAGCTAAAGAATTATTTTTAGCCTAGATATCTTATATAATCTATTTTTAAATCTTAATATTAATTTCGGTTATATTAAATAGAATACTTTTATTAAAATTATTTAAAGCTATAGGATTTTAAGTATTTTTAGCTTATATAATTATAAATAGTTTTTTAAACTAATTAATAAGTTATAATATACTTTTTATTTTACTTAATTCCTTTAATAAAAAAATAAAAATAAATATTTAGCTAATTATAAAGGTATATAATATCCGGAATATATTAATTATTAAAAGTAATTCGGCTTATTTTATTTATAATTATTTAGCCTTAATTAATATTACCGGAAGTAATATTTTATTATTAAATAAAAAGCCGGTATTTAACTTATAAAAAAAAGAGTATATCGGGTTTAAATATAACTTTTAATCTTTAAATAATGCTTATAGCTTTAATAGCTATTATAAATAATTAAGTAAATAGCTTAATTTAAAAAAATATATATAGATATACTTATTAAGTATATTATTATATAAGTTAATTAAATTTTATTTTAAAAATTAGTAATATATTACTTTTATTTAATCTATTAATCCCGATTTATATAATATTGCTTTATTTTATTTAAATAATTCTAGAATATATATTTAAAAATTTTTAATTATAAATAGCCTATTAAACTTATCCCTTATTAATCTTTAAATAACTTAAACTTATTTAATATATTTAATAAGGCGTATATACTTTATTCTTATAATAAGATATATAATCTTTAAGCTTATAGCTTTAATTATAGTAATTAAAATAGCTAATTTAATTAATTAGGAATTAATATATTATAGCTTTCTATATTTAAAATTAAGCTAGGTAAATAAGTATTAATATAAATTAAGATTTTTAATTATAAAAAACTAATATCGCTTATTAATAAGCTTTTAATTATTTATATAAAATAATTATAATACCTTTTCTTATAAATATTTAACCTTTTTTTAAAAGATTTATATTATTTTATAAAGATATTAAATATAATAATATATTTTTATAAAAATAAAGTAAAATAAAAGATATTTCTTTATATATAAATATCCTTTAAGATTATAGATATATAAGGGAAATTAATATTCTTTTAAGTAAAATAGCAGGTTATTATAATAAGTTTTTTATATTAAGCTTAAAAAGTTAATTTTAATAATGCTTTAAGCCTTTCCTATTATAAGATAATTAGAATTAAAAAAGAAAGATTATTTCTTAATAATATTATTATTAACTAATACTTTTATATAAGTTATATAAAATATTTAAATCTTTTTAAATACTTATAGGTTATAATAAACTAATATTTTAAAAATATATTTTAAAAAGTTTATAAGTAAAGCTATTTTATTATTTAATTTTTTTATTTTTAAGGGTTACTATATAAACTTTAAAAGGCTTAAAAAAAGTATATATATTTTAGAATTAAGTTATAATAATAAAAAAGGGGTATAAAAAGAGAAAGTCTTTATTATATAAATATTAAAATATTTATAATAAAAGGCCGAAAAGTAATAATCTTTATATAAGATTTACCTTATTATTTTAATTAATTAGAAAGTTAAAATACTTTTTATCTTATAATACTTTATATAGGTTAACCGTTAATTTTAATTAAGATATAGGTATAATAAAGAAAAAAAAAAAGGTTTAAAATCTAGTTAATTTATAATAAACCTTTTTATCCTTAAAATAAATAGTTTTAAAGGGAAATAGCTTTTTTTATAATAAACTTAAACTTTTAAATTATTAGGTTAATAACTTTTTTAATTATTACCTTAAGTTACCTTTCCTAATCTTAATTATTTTCCTTAATTTTAACTTTTTAATAGCAACCTTTTTTTTTATAATTTTACTTTTAATTATATCTAATTCTTCTTTTTAAATCTAATTAATATTATAATAACTCTCTTTAAACTAAATCTATTTTTAACTTTTTATTTTATAAATATTCTTTATTATATTTACTATTTTCCTAAATATATTATCCTTTTTTATATTATTAAAGATAAGCCCTTTATAAGCTTAAATATTTTATTAATAACCTTTTACCTTAATAAAAGATATAGTTTAAATAAATATTAGCTAATATAAACTTATCGATTCCCTTAACTTTTTTTCTATAATAAGCTATATTAATAAGGCTTATACTATATAAATAATCGATAATTAAGCTAAATTCCGTAATATATTAATCTTTTTAAATATTTATATTAATATTATTAACTTTATTAATAATTATATCGAGAAAAATATATTATAAAAGTATACTTTTATTTATTAAGTAAATATTAGCCCTTATAGCAACTTTATTATTAATATAATTAATTATCTTAAATACTTATTTAGCTTAATTATAATATTTTATAGCTATTATAATATTAATCCTTATAATTATTATATTAAACGCTATACTATATATATCTATATTAGCTATTAAAATAAAAATATTATTATTTATATTAATTAGCCCTTTTTTAAATATATCTTTTATTTTAATTTTTAATTTAATAAATATATTAAC